>JAPPVO010000966.1:0-19137 GCA_030407325.1 Camellia japonica | reverse complement strand
TATCATTAGCCGGATACGGCATTTTGTTGTAAGCGTTGGTTGATTTAGGACGTCTCTGAACATCCCTGTAGTATTGCTTCCCATCAATTGGAAGCCCCTTCAACCATTTATAACTCAGTCTGCACCTGGGACACATCATCTGCATTACAGCTGCTTCCAAGGAATCATCATCCAGTGCTTCTTCATCAGAGTGTTCCTTCTGGTGTGAGAAACCTTGTCCAATGGCTGGTGGGTTTCCAGTGTCCTTCTTGGTAGTTGTCTGGTTGGCAATATGCATCTGCACATTGACCTCTTCCAACTCTTGCAGAGATAGATTCTAGAAGTTTGGTACAACCAAATTAGCTGTGCTTTCTCCAACTTCTGGAAACGGATTGCTGTCAATCCCCATGACCTTTTCTGTTTTGGCTGGAAATTTCAAACTCCCTTTCCGAATTTGTTCTTGGATCCTGTCTCGAAAAACAATGCAGTTTTTAGTCGAGTAAGACCAAGAGTTATGCCATTTACAATATACTTTTCCCTTAAGTTCATCTGGAGATGGCAGTTTTACTCCTTTAGGTAACTTAAGAAAGTTGGCCGCAAGCAAATGATCAAAAATGTCATATGCTTTTGTTAAGTCGAAAGAGTACTTTCTGTGAAAGTCTTTCTTTTTAAACTGCTGGTCAATTGTTGTATCCTTATGAACTAATGCCTCACAGATCACAGGTTCTTTGCCCACAATCTCCGCTGCATCGATCTCATAATTAGGATCTCTATAATATGTCTTGTACGACGCATTATTTCGATCTTGTTCCTCCTCTAGTAATGCTTCGTATCTAGACACCTTATAGGTCAGTTCCACCAAATCTCTGAATTCAGTTGAGTCAAACTTCTTTCGAAGCCTGAACTCTAGGCCGTTTTGAGCCAATCTTACAAATTTTGATTCTAGTAGGATGATTCTACATTTATTTCGAGCCCTTTTAAATCTGGCAACAAATTGAGTAGCCTTTTCTTCAGGCCTTTGACTCAATCTAGCCAAGTCTGCCATAGAAACCTCTGGCTCCGATTGGAAGAATTGGGCGTGAAAGGCCTCTTCCATTTGTTGCCAATTTTGAATGGAGCCAGGTGTAAGGTTGATGTACCATACAAACCTCCTCCAGTTAGAAAATTTGGGAATAATCTTAGTTTCATAAAATCATGATTAGTAAATTCACCGTATTGAGCAGCAAACCTAGCAATATGCTCTATTGTTGACTGATTTCCAGTCCCATAGAAAATGGTAAAATCTGGTATCCTGAACCCCCTTGGGTATTCATGTACCCTATCCACCCATTCTGGGTATGGTTTTCTGTATACAGGAGTCTAGACCCCCCGAGCCATCGGTCCACACATCTCCCTAACAATATCAACAATTTGGTCCCTAGGGACCATATTTTGTGCCTGCTGAACCACTACTGGAGGGATAAACACAGGATTTGGTGGACAAACTTGTGCTTGCGGTCCTCTTAGTCCATAAGATGGTACATTTGGGACTGGTTGCCCCTGTGGTGCAGGTTGCTGTTGGGGGTGTGGGTAACCCCTTTGAGCCTGTCCTGCGAAAGGACCTGCGAAGGGTGTTGGAACAGGTGTTGTGTCCCTTCCATTTGCAGGCCAACCTTCCAACCCCCGGGTATAAATTCGAATAAGGGATTATTATATCCCCTAGTGCCAGGTATGGCTTCGAACATGGGATTTGTAACCATTCTTACGCCAGTTTCTTGTACTTGACCAGATCCACCAACTTGTGTGGCTTCATTGTTAAGTACTGAGGCATTTTGGCCTGCTATAGGCCTCGAAATGGGTTCATACCAAGACTGAGGTGATGGTCTTTCATAGTTCTGGTTACTAGCTTGACCATTAGAATGTCCATTAACTTGCATAGGCTGTTTATCTCTAGCCAATCTTTGCTGAGGGACATTTAAAACTTCCTCTGTATGTCTTGCGTTTGTTGGTTGGTGGTTATTCATTCGATCCAAAAAGGATGTTGCCCACCTTTCCATTGTGTTCATTAATTGTTGTCCCATAGCATCTACTAGGCCATCCCATGGATTTGTTGGCTGAGTAGATGGAACAGTGGATGGTCCAATTTCTTGGTTTCGTCCAATATTATGAACATATGGTTCTTGTCCCGAAGTACTGGTCTGTTCGACCATAAGTTCTGATAACATGGGAGTTTCCACAGGATGTGTTACCACATTATCCTCTGGATTAGGTATTTCTACCTCTCCTTCTACGCCTTCTTCCAAGCGTTCATTTTCTCCTTGTCGTCTTCGTCTAGCCATTTTAACAAGTCCCACTGGGCGTGCCAAAAATATATGTTGGCTTTTTGGCTTTCGAAGGGTATTTTTGTAAATGCGAGCGTGCCAGCAAGGATCAATCAGTCCTTAAAGAAATTATAATTGCCAACCAATTATTAGACGATTGTGTTTTAGTTCTCTCAGTCTCAATGAAGAGGACTTTTACTGGTGGCTTGACTTAGGAGAAATTAAGCAAAATAACAGTGAAATGACAAGTAACTGAAGTATTTCATTAAAATGAAAACTTACAATGGTCCAAACTCAGCCTCGTTGAGGTTTACAGTGACGATCTACTTGAAACTACTCCTATGAATGAAGTACAGTGCGAGAATTTAAAGTGCAGGAATGTAAAGAACAGATATTTAAAGTGCAGGAAATGTAAAGACTGGAAAAGAAAATGAAGTAAATGACTGGTTTGTTGGATCTGAGTCTGGGGGTTTTTTCTGGGGGCTTCCCTGCTATTTATACTTGTCAAGGATGACCTTCGAACTGCACTTCAAACCGTCGAACTGCTTCTCCATGATCGCTGATCATGTTGTCTTATAAGTAGTTCCACTATGCCATCACTTGCAGTTGAGCTTCCCTCCTGTATTTGAATTTGAATATGAGTAACCGTTAAAGCCACGTCACCTTGCATCTCTTTACTGATCTAGTACTACTTAGATCTCGTAAGAACCAATATTAATTGCCACGTGTACGATCAGGATTGAAGACTCGAATAATCTCTCCACAATGCCCTTACTCTGCCACGTGTCGAATTGTAACTGGCTTTTACAAAATATGTAGCCAACAATCATAAAAAAATTAAAATTTACATTCATCATTTTTTTTAAATGAATTATGTTCATATTAAACTCAAAAACTGAAGAAGAGTTTGCCAAATAAATAAAAGGTAAATTACATTGACACCCCTTGAGGTTTATATTTATTACAGTTCCCCCTCACCTTTTGAAAATTACATCCCCTCCCTGAGGTTTAAAGTTTCATTACAGATTGCTCCCTGAGGTTTAAAGTTTTATAACAGTTCCCCCCTCACCGTAATGATCATCATACATAAAATTAAATTAATAAGGGGGGTCAGTGTAATTTTCCAAATGTGAGGGGGAACTGTAATAAACATAAATCTCAGGGGTGTCAGTGTAATTTACCCATAAATAAATAAGCCATTGTGCTCTTTGAGCTGCTGATAAAACATTGGACTGCCATTGATAAAACCCAGCCAAACTTCCCAAATCATCTTTCAAACTTCTAGTCACAGGACCATCATGTGCCCGAAATTGCGAGAATGCAATGTTTGTCCTAAGCGGTGGTTGTTGTCAGTGCTGTTGCCACATCGTGTGTTGAAAAAAATGGTTTATTAACAATGAATTTGAGCCAAATTTGGAGATAAAATTAAGTGAGACCCACTTAATATTTTTGGTTGATCCAAGAGGTAAAGTTGTTCATTACCATGTGGAGATAAAGATTATGTATTTGGTTGGTGAAAATCATTTACGAGTGAACGAAAAATTGATGCCAAATGAGACATTTGGAAATGGATCATGTTGGTGGGTTTCTTCATTAATTGCAGTTCTCTTGTCCCAACTAAGAAAGAAAGGAATATGAAAGGACTTATATAGTCCAAGTTTGTAGAAAGGCTTTGGCCCTTGGGGCTTCCAAGTTTGGTAGAGAGGAAGGACCTAACCAAGTGTGGTTAACCACACACGTGTGCCTGCCCGGGCTAGGCCATGATTGTGAGTTGGGTCATCAAAATATATATTTCTACCAAAATAAAATAAAATTAGTTACTTATTTTTCTTTTAAATTAATTAACTAATTTTCAAATTCCTGTTAGTGCAGCACAAATGGAGTAGTGCAGCACCATCCTTCCACTACCCAAATGGAAGCTCCATTTCACCCACCCCATTAGAGACTAGAGAGTGGAATGGGGTTGGTGGCAACCAATCAACTCCTCCCTCAATTGTGTATAAATTGAGGTGAGGAGGATGGGTTGAAATATAGAACAACAATCAGAATACAAAACAACACAGAGTGTAATCTGTGGGAGAAGAGTGAGAGTTCTATAGAGAGGTTGTGAGGTGTGAGAGTGTAATCTCCCTCCGGGAAGAAATTTCTATAGTGATAGCTCTCCGTGGACGTAGGCAATTGCCGAACCACGTAAATATTGTTGTGTTCTTGATGACAAGTCCACTCCATGCATATTTGTGGGCTATTCAGATGCAGCGTTTGGGTACAGGATGTGGGACCCAGTGAATAAGAAGATATTCAGAAGCAGAGATGTTGTGTTCCAAGAAGACCAGACAGGAGTAGATTTTGAGAAATCTGCAAAGTCTAGAGATGTCATCACTCCAGACTTGTTTCCATCTCCCCAGCCACCACAAAATGCTAGATGTGATGATGTGCAACAAGAAGTGCCAGAGTTGCAGGATCCTATGCCAGAAATTGAGGATCAGGAGGAAAGATATGAAGACCCGGATGAGGAGGTGTAGACGTCCCCGAACGCCCCGGGAGGGTTAGGTCCCGTTCTGTTCATATTGGGGTCACTACAGTTCGAAGGACTCAAATGTCACGGTTCTCAATCTTGAACCAAAGAGTCCAAATCCGGCAAATCGTTTTGAAAACAGATTTTTTGAAAGAATGCCAAACATGGACTGCTTTGCCAGATAACAGAGTCGCCACCTAAATATTTTAAAATGGGAAATTTAGGAAACCCTGACTCGTTGCCGAAGGCTACGTGTCCGTCATCACCAAAGTTGGCTCGGGAACTTGGGTACGATTGGGGAAGGTCACATCGTGAGCACCCCCGCTCGCCCGGTCAAAGACCGGCCTCTACTAACCATGATATCTGTTTTTGAAAACTTTGTGAGTTCTTATTCCGGTTATTAGCCTAGGTTACTATGTGATGCTCGCAGCAAACAAGTATAGACTGAGTCGTCTGAATTGGAACAAAACATTTGAAAATGGTTTGATGATGCTACCCGCAGGTAGGCTAAAACGCGGGTTTGCCACCCTCAGGTGGGCTTAGAAAACATGATTGATGAATTGTCCCAATTCAGATAACACAACCTCCACCCACAGGCATTCAAGGCAGATATATCACATAAGCACATAGCCTCATGGTAAGTATGCTATTCATGGCAGCACTCACACGCATGCAAGGATGCTAAAGCATAAAACTCACCTAGTACTCCAAGCCAAAACAGGAACCGATTAGAAATCATGCATGGATCCTAAGTATATAGAATGCCTAATGCAACACATGCAAAATGCAACTATAGCAGGCTCGACTTTTCTAAACATGGGATGTGAAATGCAACAGCTATCACGTATTCAATTTGGAATTTGAAATACGAATGCAGTTTGTATGATGCGCCGAGCCCGGTGCGTGCAAGACAGATGAATGAATGCAAACATGCTATCATACTGTATGCTTATTAAAATATGCCCTATATCTAACCATCGTAAGCGGGTAAATAAAAGGGAGAAAGAAATGGGGGTTGGAAGACATACATCACACTCACCCACACTTATTACAGTTATGCCCTCGCGCAGAGGGTCCGAATAAATAATAATACAGTCCGAAATGAAAGAATAATACAGATTTTCTAAGTAATTAGCAATTTAAACTAAGAAAGCGGTAGACTGGCTTGCAAGCCGGGGGCTGCCTCGCTTCTGATGAATAATGTATGCCGGGCTGCTCTGGCGCGGAAATCCACTGGGATGCCCGATTCAGCCTCTGTTCGCAGTGTTTCTTGAAATGCGTGCCCGACTCTAAAAAGTTGCTGATCCTCTATTTTGCTGCAACAGAGAGCAGGGAAAGGGCATAGCAATGTATTTCACAAATATATGCATGCATCGATCCTCGTGCCACCAATCACGCATATCGATGCATGATCGCCGAGGAGCCGAATTGCACAGCTCAATATAGAATGAATGCAGATGAATGCTACAATGAAAACCTAACTCCATCATGGGTAATCCGGAGTGTCGGTGACTGGGGAATTGAGACCCGTTCCGTCACTCGGAGTACGAAACGTGCCTCGTTTCCCGTGCCCGGGCTAACTCCTACCCCGAACACAATGCAATATGCATGATATGCATGAAATGCAACTAATATACAGTTCTAGCATGCACAATGCTATGAGAATGAGGTGCCTCGAAATGCGCGCACACGGGCACGCATACCGAGAAAATAATGTGAAATGCAAATCGGATAAAACCGAAGTGCCTCGAAATGTGTGCCCACAGGCACGCACGAGGCGATGATGAAATGAGAATCGGATAAAACCGAAGTGCCTCGAAATGTGTGCCCCTAGGCACGCACACCGAGGCGATGATGGAACGAGAATCGGATAAAACCGAAGTGCCTCGAAATGTGTGCCCACAGGCACGCACACCGAGGCGACGATGAAATGAGAAATCGGAAAAACCGAAGTGCCTCGAAATGTGTGCCCACAGGCACGCACACCGAGGCGACGATGAAATGAGAAATCGGATAAAACCGAAGTGCCTCGAAATGTGTGCCCACAGGCACGCACACCGAGGCGACGATGAAATGAGAAATCGGATAAAACCGAAGTGCCTCGAAATGTGTGCCCACAGGCACGCACACCGAGGCGATGATGAAATGAGAAATCGGATAAAACCGAAGTGCCTCGAAATGGTGCCCACAGGCACGCACACCGAGGCGACGATGAAATGAGAAATCGGATAAATCAAAGTGCCTCGAAATGTGTGCCCACAGGCACGCACACCGAGGCGATGATGAAATGAGAAATCGATAAAACCGAAGTGCCTCGAAATGTGTGCCCCCAGGCACGCACACCGAGGCGACGATAAAATGGGAAATCGGATAAAACCGAATGCTACGATGGGCTTACACCAATATGGGAGAGCCTCAGCTCACTCATAGGAGGCCGTCGGATAAAACAGAGGTGCCTCGAAGTGCGTACCCACGGCACGCAAACCGAGGCATGGCCGAAGGCATGAAATAGCACGGGAAATGATATGCAAGCGTGCAAACCAAATTTCAGCACCTAAATGAAAGGGAAAACAGTCCCGAAATGACACGAAATGACAACCGATGCATGAAATCATCCCGAAATGTGATTCTAAGTACTCGAAATGGCTACGGCTATGCTAAACATGCAAAATCAGTACATGAAAGCAAAAACAGTAGCAAGGCAGCCCCAAAAAGATAGCATCTTTTCAGTAAAACGGCCAAATTGTGAGCTTAGATAGGGCAACAATAGCATGCAAAAATACGAATCAAGAGAGGGATTACAAAGCAAGTGGTATTTACAATGCTCAAACCCAAAAGTACCCTTCTAAAAAATTAAATAAGGGCCAAAAATATGCACATTTATAAGAGATGACACCTCCAATTCAGTGTGTAGATATACTAAACATAGCATGCAAAATTTGGGTCAACAAGGGCTATAAAGAGAGGTACCTAAGCAAGCATCAAAAAATTTTGAACCCTTAACAAAAGATGAAGAATAGACAATTCTAAGAACTTTCTAAGCCTGATGAAGACTCAAATCAGTGGCTAAGCAAGCCTAAACAAACATGCAATTTTACGGTAAATTGAAGGATTACAAAACAAGTACCAAAACCAGTCATCAAATGGCCTAATACCTTAACAAAGAATGAATAATGGACCAAAATAAGGCACTCTCTAAGCCTGATGAAGGCTGAAATCCGAAGCATGGTGAGCTTAAAAATGCATGCAAAATGGGAGTGGAACAAGAATTCAAAGCAAGTGATATGTAGAGTAAGAAAACCAGGTTGAGCCCTTCTTCAATGTTGAAGAGGGGCCCAAAATAAGCACAATCACAGTATGTTTCATGCTCCAATTCAGATCACAAATAGGTCAAAACAATCATGCAATTTTACGGTAAAATGGGAGCATTTCAAAGGAAGTGCATGATAGAGAAGCCAAAAATGGTTGAGCCCTTCTTCAATGTTGAAGAGGGGCTCAAAATAAGCCCACTAACAGTTTACATCAGTCTCGAAATCAGATCACTCATAAGGCAAATAAAGCATGCAAATTAATGGCCTAAAGAGTGATATTGAAGCAAGTGTATCAAGGAGACACCAAATGAGGTTGAGCCCTTCTACAATGTTGTAGAGGGGCTTAAAATAAGCACAAAACCAGTAGGTGTCAAAGCCCAGAAAACAAAAGGAAATAGGGTAAAAAGTTGATGGAAAATTATGCTACAAAAATGGATTTAGAGACTTACCCTTGAAGATTCAAGTGTTGCTACCTCTTGGCTTGAATTTGTTGATCCTTGGCCACTGGAAATCACTCCTTGCTGCTGGGATGGAGGTGGTGATAGTGATGCTTAGGGTTGATGAAGGAATGGACTAGAAACTTGAAAGTTTTTTGGAGTTTTGGCTATGGAAATCAAGGTTTTGGGAGGGGAGCTCTTGAAGCAAATTTTTGTAACCCTAGCAAAGGAGGAGGGCAGCCCTTTAAATAGGCCAAAAGGGATGTAAAAGGGGAGGGAAATGCATCCAAGCTTTCCCTCCCAAATATCCCCCGGATGGGGAGATATTTTGGCAAAAATATCCGGACAGCTGGAATGAGCTGGAAAGCAAGAAGCTGGCCGGCCAGGTGGTTTTCTGCAAGGTGGCCGGCCGGCCACCCCACCTGGTCGGCCAGCCACTCCTCCTGGCCGGCCGGCCACCCCAAAAAATGAAGTCACAAATTTCTGGCCGACCACCATGCAGTAGTGTCCTCCCATGTGTGTAGAACAAGGCCCCAAGGTCGGAATCTGGCAACTCTGAAGCAGGAGTCACAACATAGAGCTTGAAGGAGAGGCTCAAAAATGAATGTAACAATTGCTGGCCGACCACCAACTTTTAGGGTCCTTCCAGATGTGTAGAACAAGGTTCCAAGGTCGGAAATTGGCAACACTGAAGCAGGAGCCACAACATAGAGCTTGAAGGAGGGGCTCAAAAATGAAATCTGGAATTTCTGGCTGACCAGTTTTTTAGGGTCCTCTCATGTCCCCTGATCACAGATATGTAGCTTTGGTTGGAAGAAGATGGGCCTAGGGTGCTCAACATTAGCCCGGAAGTGAGCAAAACGGGCGCCGGAGGAGCGAAACTGGTTATCTGGGATAATTACTGGCCTCCTACCCTCCAGTGATCTTCCTAATGCTGAAACAGAGGTACCTGCCAAAATTGAACAAAAACAAATGAGAAATGAACGCTCGGGGCCCAAACCGCGCAGTTCGGGGTCCCGAAAATGGGCTGTAGGCACCGGAAGTGGTGTTCAGCAGCGAAGTGGGTATCAGAGACCCCAGGGTTTCTCGGTATGACAAAACAGAGGTACCTGCCAAAAACCGGAGAAATCCGATGCGAAATGAATGCTCGGGGGCCAAACCGCGAGGTTCGGGGCCCGAAAACCGGCTATAAGCACCGAAAGTGGCATACGGCCACGAAGTGGGCATCGGGGGCCCCAGTGTTCCTCAAAATGATAAAACAGAGGTACTAGCCAAGAACCGGAGAAATCGGAGATGGTTGGGCGGTCCCGAGCCGAGGCACACGGCCTAACGGCTCCGAAAATCGGGAACCGGGCTCCGAAATGAGCAAAATGGCCTACGGCCACGAAAAGTAGCTCACGGCCACCGGGAGATAGTCTACAGGACCACTCCCTTCCCGCGGGAAAGAAAAACAGAGAAAACTGAGTCTGGTTCGCAAACCGAGACAAGGCACAGAAGAAGGTTCGGAAGTCCGGAGGCGGGGCGCACGGCCGCGACTCCAAGACTTCTGAACGAGCACAACATGCAACATTACAGAGCGCTCAATCGGTGACGTCTGAGTCTTAAGGTCGGTCAAAAATGGGGTGTCTACAGGAGGGTATTGAGCAGGGGAGCAACCCCCTCAAACAGAGGCAACTGGGCCTCAGTTGCGGAGATCTGGAAGAGCTGCCGTACCATCAACCAAATATCCCGCTTCTCAGTATATTCTGATTACTGATGAGGGGGAGCCCGAGAGTTTTTCAGAAGCCAAGAGTCATACAGAGAAAGACTGTTGGATGCAAGCCATGAAGGAGGAGATGAGTTCTTTGCAGAAGAACCACACTTATGAGCTTGTTCCACTTCCAAGAGACAGGAGAGCTTTGAAGAACAAATGGGTGTATAAGTTAAAGAAAGATGGAAATGGTAAACTATTGCAGCATAAAGCTCGTTTGATGGTCAAAGGCTTTGGGCAGAAGAAAGGAATTGATTTTGATGAGATCTTCTCCCCAGTTGTGAAGATGACTTCTATTCGAGTAGCTCTGGGATTAGCAGCTAGCTTGAATCTGGAAGTAGAACAAATGGATGTCAAGACTGCCTTTCTCCATGGTGAGTTGGAGGAAGAGATCTACATGGAGCAACCAGAAGGATTTGAAGTTCAAGGAAAACAGAAATCGTCTGCAAACTGAAGAAGAGTCTCTACGGCCTGAAACAGGCGCCGAGACAATGGTACAAGAAGTTTGATTCATTTATGGTGGATCACGAGTACACAAGAACGGTGGCAGACCAATGTGTATATTTCCGCAGGTTTTCGGATGGAAACTTCATTATCCTACTGTTGTATGTCGATGATATGCTGATCATCGGACATGATACTACTATGATCAACAAGTTGAAAAAGGACTTGTCGCAATATTTTGATATGAAGAATTTAGGCCAAGCACAGCAAATTTTGGGCATGAAGATTGTTCGTGACAGGAAAGCCAAGAAGATATGGCTGTCACAGAGAAATATGTTGAACGGGTGATTGAAAGGTTCAACATGAAAGATGCCAAGCCAGTCAGCACACCACTGGCCAACCATTTCAATGTGTCAAAGCGTTTGTGTCCCACAACCAGCTCTGAAAGGAAAGAAATGGAGGCAATCCCTTATTCTTCCGCAGTAGGAAGTTTGATGTATGCAATGGTGTGTACCCGGCCAGATATAGCTCACGCAGTTGGCGTTGTGAGCAGATTCCTCGCCAATCCAGGAAAGGAGCATTGGGAGGCGGTCAAATGGATTCTTCGGTACTTGAAGGGAACTTCAAGGATGTGTTTATGTTTCGGGGGAGCTGAACCAATTTTGGAGGGTTTTACAGATGCTGATATGGCAGGTGATCTTGATGGTAGAAAGTCTACATCAGGATTTTTATTCACCTTTGCAGGGGGAGCTGTTTCATGGCAGTCCAAACTACAAAAGTGTGTTGCTTTATCTACAACAGAGGCAGAGTACATTGCTGCCGCCGATGCTGGAAAGGAAATGTTGTGGTTAAAGCGGTTTCTCCAAGAATTAGGTCTACAGCAAGGAGATTACAAGGTACATTGTGATAGTCAAAGTGCAATTGACTTAAGCAAAATTCCATGTACCATTCACGTACAAAACACATTGATGTCCGGTATCATTGGATACGAGAAGTGATGGAAAAGCAGCTGATGAAGCTAGTGAAGATTCACACAGACAAGAATCCTTCTGACATGATGACCAAGGGTGTCACCAGAGACAAACTGAAAGTTTGCAAGAATCTGATCGGGATGGACTTCAAATGAGAAGTCAGTTCTCCATATGGGCGTGGAGGGGGAGAATTGTTAGTGCAGCACAAAGGAGTAGTGCAGCACCATCCTTCCACTACCCAAATGGAAGCTCCATTTCACCCACCCCATTAGAGACTAGAGAGTGGAATGGGGTTGGTGGCAACCAATCAACTCCTCCCTCAATTGTGTATAAATTGAGGTGAGGAGGATGGGTTGAAATATAGAACAACAATCAGAATACAAAAACAACACAGAGTGTAATCTGTGGGAGAAGAGTGAGAGTTCTATAGAGAGGTTTGTGAGGTGTGAGAGTGTAATCACCCTCCGGAAGAAATTTCTATAGTGATAGCTCTCCGTGGACGTAGGCAATTGCCGAACCACGTAAATATTGTTGTGTTCTTGTGTGTGATTGATTTCTGGTGTTCGATAGGCCTAACAATTCCCCTCCAGATTTCTTTTTCTTTTTCCTTTCTAAACAGACGTGATTGTTCTGTTTCAAACAATAAGTCACCAATGGAAACTTCTCGCCATTGTTGTACAAGTTCGAATTTTTTGAACAGGTTTCTTATTGCCTATTTAAAGGCAGCCCTCTTCTAGAATTTTTTTATTCGATTTTTGCTGCTCTCCTTCCTTCCTGCATTCTTCTACATACTAGTTTTAGAGAGAAAACAAAGTTTATAACTTAGGTTTTTGGCTTGCTCGGCAGATTGATTGCAGTGCTGCTTCAATCCTGCGATTTTGATCATTGTATCATAGGATATAGATGCCTTCATTCTGTGAATCTATCTTAAGTACAAAGTGTCACACACTCGACTTGATCATCAAAGATTTTAAACCGAATTTTAGTAATTAAATTTCAGTAGGCAATTTTCCTATTTTGTTTGAACTTGAATTAAATTTTTCTATTTTACACATAAGATTGTTCCAACAAATTTTTCTATTTTACACATAAGATTGTTCTAACAATCTTAAGGCAGATTATTTTTAATTTAAAAAATAAATTCAACTTCATTATCATCTCAATTCTTGTCAAAGTTTTCCTGTAATCCAAACAGAGCATTTAAGGCTATTTTGAGAACTTTTAATTTTAGTTAAAAAAAAGTTAAAAAATCATTATAAAAAATTAATTTTTTCTTTAATTTTTTACATGTATTTTTATAAAAATATTAAAAAGGAAGTCAGATTTTCAAAACTACCCAAGTATAGTAAACAAACCGCCAAGTCTCTTTGACCTGTACATCCAGTCCAGATCTCAACTCTCTTTCTCTCCCTTTCTGTGTATCTGATATTTCTCTAAATGTTTTTGGATCAAACCTGTAGTGGGTATTCATTCATTCTTTCAGGGTCTTAGAAAAGTGGTAGACACACAAGAAGAAGAAAGATGGCAGCAGGTGTGAGCAGGAAGATATCAGCAGCATCAGCTAGGGCTCACACCAGAAGACCAAAGCAGACCACACCATTTCAACTTCCTTCTGGTGGGTTTTCTTCATTGTCAACTACCATTTGAAATATACAGTGAACTATCACATGGGTCTTGGTTTTTCTTTAACAATTATTTATACTAAAGCCTATTGGTAGTAACTAACATGTTAGCACTATGGAACAAATAAGTAAGGGCTTGAAAAATAGGGTGTTGTTCACTTTATGGATGTTCTTGTGTTCTTCTTTAGTGATTTTGATACAATTTTATTTTTTATGTAACTCTGGGATTGTATGTATCTCTTTGACCTGGAGATTATTTCATATTTTGTGAAGGATTATACACAGTGATCACTTTCTTAACTGATGATTTAAAAGGAGATTGGTTCATGACAGGGTTGACTTTTGATTTGAATTGATCCTTTAAACTATTGGCTACATGTGAATTTGTCTACATATTAGTGTTAATAACAGAAGGAAAATGATAAGCACCCACTCGGTTACAATGCAAAGTGTTGAGTTTTGGACATGAAATGCTCGCAGTGTGCTTGAAGTTATGACCCAACCATATTGTGTTTTAACTCCAATAATTCACTGATTCAAAACTTTATTTCGATGTGGTTGTTGTCATAACTTCAACCACATCACATCATAATTGAGGGAGGTACAAATCATGCACACTCCAATGGGGGTGTGCACCACAAACTGAGCCGGAAAGGTTTTGTTTGCTTAACAATATTCATGATAAAATCCCTGAACTTAGTTCTTTTTAAAATTGGTTTTGGATGTGTCATAAAACATCTTGATGAGTGCTTGACCTGTCATCTTATTTCTTGTAGCTTGTTTGTGAACTTTGTTATAATAGCTTTTGTTTCCAAAATTTACTATGCAATTGTTTTTTTTTTTCTCTTGCAACTTTATGAACTGTATTCTAATCTAATCATTTCTTCATGTTTTCAGGGATGTTTAAGAAAATACTAGGGGTGTTCTTTATGGGGTTTATGGCATGGGCTTATCAGGCAACACGGCCACCTCCACCCAGGATATGTGGCTCTGCAGATGGTCCTCCTGTTACAGCACCCAGGATAAAACTTAGTGATGGAAGGCATTTGTCGTACAGAGAATATGGTGTCCCAATAGATAAAGCCAATTATAAAATAGTGTATATCCATGGCTTCGCCTCCTGCAAACATGATGCTATAGTTGCCACAAGAATATCTCCTGTAATGATACTATTTATTTTGCTTCTGTTGTTTCAGTTTTGTTGTGGATCTTCATTTTAATCTAATTTATTTTAGTATTGCTTGATTCATGGTTGATTTTCACAGGACATTACTGAAGGTTTAGGGGTCTACATTGTGTCATTTGACAGACCTGGTTACGGAGAAAGTGATCCTAATCCAAAACAAACAATGAAGAGTTTGGCTTTGGATATAGAGGAGCTTGCTGATCAGTTGGGGCTAGGATCCAAATTCTATCTTGTTGGTTTTTCCTTGGGCGGGCAGGTGATTTGGACATGCCTCAAGTACATTCCTCACAGGTATTGTTTAATTAAGTTATATTTAAGAGTAAGGGAGGGAGATAGATTGTTTAATAACTGGAATGATATAATGCATTGTCTTTGCTTTTTTAAACTAGTATATTGGCACAGACGTGTAACATGACACGAATACAACAATACGGGAATTTTCAAAAAATGTAAGACGCAATACGTGGGGAACACATGCCAAATATATAATTTTATATATTCATTACATGTGATATAAGGATGAATAATTATTGTATGTCATATATATGAATATTTAAGTCAAAGATAATAATTTTTAAAATCTAAAGGAGGAGAAACAAGTATATTCCTCACAGGTATTGTTTAATTAAGTTATATTTAAGAGTAAGGGAGGGAGATAGATTGTTTAATAACTGGAATGATATAATGCATTGTCTTTGCTTTTTTAAACTAGTATATTGGCACAGACGTGTAATATGACACAAATACAACAATACGGGAATTTTCAAAAAATGTAAGATGCAATACGTGGGGAACACATGCCAAATATATAATTTTATATATGCATTACATGTGATATAAGGATGAATAATTATTGTATGTCATATATATGAATATTTAAGTCAAAGATAATAATTTTTAAAATCTAAAGGAGGAGAAACAAGTATACATTTACATTTTTATTTTCTTGTTGGATTCCAAATTATTTTATTCAAACTTGTAATGTGTTCCATGTGTGATTAGTGTTGGGAAGTGTCCGACAAGTGTCGTGTCAGAGTTGGACATGGCACGTTACCTTCTTAGAAGTGTGCGTGCTTCTTAGACTGGTACTGTCTTTGTTATGTTGGAGGAACGAGAAACTACCTTCATTGGTTTTTGTCAACATGTTTCTGTCTGTGCATTACTATTTCTGTGTCCTTGCTTTCATCTGTCTCAAGTGGTTTACATGAAATGCTAACAGGCTGGCAGGAGCAACGCTTATAGCTCCAACTGTCAACTATTGGTGGCCTGGTTTTCCCACAAATTTATCTAAAGAAGCCTATTACCAACAGTTGCCTCAGGACCAGTGGACGCTTCGTATTGTTCACTACATTCCATGGCTTACCTACTGGTGGAACACTCAAACATGGTTTCCTTGTTTTAGTTTAATAGCTCACAACTATGCTGTTCTTTCTCCCCAAGACATAGAACTTTTGCCTAGGCTTCTTTCGAGAAAGGGATATGAGGTATTTATTATGAAAATCCATTTGTGCTTATTTTCTCTTACTAAATTGAAATTACGTTATGAGGCCATTACTTGGTGCAATGTTAAAAGCTCGGGACCAGCTGTCACAACAGAGTTTGACAGCCTTTTCCTGCAAAATGCCAAAAAGTTAGTTTTGAACCCAGTTTACTTCCCTTAGCACCATCAATCAATTTAATGCCAAAAATATGTGTCGTGCCAATTTTACCAGATGTCCAATTTTACCAGATGTCCAATTTTACCAGATGTCCCTGAAGGGACATTTCACTCTAGAAAAAATATATGTATAGCATACATTCTTTTCAATGGATAAACTTTAAGCCAATCACCTGTTGTTTGTATTCTTGTGAGTGTATATACTTTAACTTTTTATCTTAATTTCTTTCAAATTTGGCTACCATAGGACTGATGAACTATTGCTTGATTTCGGGACATATTTAAGATTTATAGAGAAGGGTCCTACCTAATTGGTAGCACATGGTTGTGGAAGGACTGAAGAACATTTTCAGCTAAAAATTTCTGAATATGTGATTTAGTATTTCCTATGATGATAGTAGCTGTGCGATTTCATGCATAAATAGAAAGCTTCCTTAGTTTGTCCATTTTTATTTATCTTGCATAGATGTTAATACAAAGGATTTTACTTGAACTGCATATAAATTCATCCCATAGATTGAATGTTCAGAGCTAAGCCTTCCAGCGCGATATGCCAACTTGGAATTGGGTTATTACTGGCTTAGTTTTGACAAGAAATGACATCTCTGATCTTTTAGATGAGATGGTTATTTAACATCGTACCAGAGCAGCCAGATCCTAACTTCCAAACCATCACTCCCCTCATAAAAATACACATTCACGAGATTGGTCAACACATGAGGGCTTGACTCCTTGACAATTGTCATTGGTTTTGCTTCAACTCCTTCACTATTTAAAATAGTTTTGATTCATTGAGCATGTGTTTAGATATCATAGCTTGTCTACATGGCATTGGTGATGAGGCTTGTTAGAATGCAACATACTAATAGTTTTCATAAGTAAATTGAACTTCGTAAACAGACTGAGCATATAGCCCTTAATAGAGCTGAATGACCAAAAAAGATTCATGTGACTGACCCCATTTGATTAGGAGACAAGGCTTAGTTTGGTTTGAAAAATTGAATTTTATAGCAGAGGAACGTTAGTTTGGCCAGACTCTTTGGTTTCCCCGGTTTAAGAATGTCTTGAATTAGCTGTAGCTATATTTTGTGAACTTGATCTGTGAGCTGTCACCAGTATTTCATCACTGATTAAAATTTTCTTACTGAAGAAGAGTGAACATGTTTAGATCATAGATCTGCTTCTGATTTATCGATGGTGGGTATTAAGACATTTTTCTTGTTATTGTTAATAGCTAATTCTAATATGCTTAATGGATAATTAACCTAGGTTTCACTTTGTGTATGCTATCTTTATTCGGTCTCAGGCACAGATAAGGCCGCAAGGAGAATTTGAGTCCCTACACCGTGACTTAATATATGCCTTTGGAACTTGGGAATTCGAGCCTATGGATTTGGAAAACCCGTTTCCAAACAATGAAGGTTCAATCCAACTATGGCATGGAGATGAGGATCGTATTTTGCCCGTCACATTGCAGCGTTACATCGTCCAACGACTCCCATGGATTGACTACCATGAACTTCCGGGTTCTGGGCATATGTTCCCTTATGCTGATGGAATGACTGATGCCATGATAAAGGCACTTCTAGTTGGGGGAAAATAGCCAGCCTCAGATTTGATGGGGACTTATATTTCGGTTAGCCGCTCAGTTAGGTTTCTTCTGCTCTCTTTTTTTTGGGTCCTAAAATTTGTTGTGGTTGTTTTGATGCGTATGACAAAATGTCAAAATCTGGACCTGCTGTTGGGTGTTTTTGTAATCTGTAGTGAATATTGTATTTGCTACTAAAGGTTCATATACAGGATACATTTATACGTAGGGAAACTGATTTTTTTTTTTTTCTTTCTTTTCTTTTCTTTCTCTTTTTGATTGTATCAGTTTCCATTTGATTTATTATTTTTTTTAAAATTATAAATGCCCACACTGAGTAACTATGATTTGAAAATATTTTCTATTGTTCCCTTCCATTAGCTTCTTTTTCTTTTTTCGTTTTTAAAATTTATTTTTGCTCCTGGGATATTTAACCGTGCTCCATGCAAATTTGTATGATTTTTTTTTTACTCATACCCCACCTCCATGAATCTCCATGATTTCAAATCTTGTCTTAAAGTAATCGTAGAGTAATTTTTTATATGATTGTTTGATCCTTCAACTTTTTATTGTTTTACTATTAAATTTTATAAATTAAAATCCAATCATCCAAAAAATTACATAAGCCTGTGTTTAGTTTAAAATTTGGGGAGGGATTTAGAAAAGAAAAGAAAAGAGAAGGGGCAGTGAAATGTGAATAAAATATAGGGTAAACTACCAATAGGTCCTACTTTGGAGACTTATTATCGAATAAGTCTACTTTGGAAACTTATTACCCATAAGTCCTATTTGATAAATTTATTAAGTGTAAAGATAAATTTATCAGTCTTTTTTTTTAATGAATAAATTTATAGTGAAAATTTATCAGTCTCTTTTGTTTTTATGAATAAATTTTTAGTGATAAATTTATCACTCTCTTATTTTTATAGTGTTAAATTTATTAGTTAGGACCTGTAGGTAAATAAGTCTAGTTGATAGGACTAATTGGTAAGTACTACCCCTAAAATATATTTACATTTCACCTAATTTTACATTATTTCTCTTTTCAAATCCTTCCAAAATCCTTGAACCAACACAGCCTAGAAGATCTGGATTTGGATTTCATAGATGTATGGCTAAGTCGTGTCTTATGAAAATTATGATTAGTAGAGAAAGTGGGACTCACAATTTTATGTTGGAGACTAGAGATATTCTTAGGCCCCGTTTGTTTTGGGTGTAATGGATGGGAGGGGATTAGGATGGATGTGGAGTTATTTAGTGTTGTGTTTTGTTTGTAGAGTTGGGGAAGTGATTAGGATGGAAGAAGGGATATAGATGGAGATTGGAAGGAGGATTGGGATGGAGGAGTCCTCACTATTTTTCTAATACCACCTCTAC
>JAPPVO010000965.1:0-29970 GCA_030407325.1 Camellia japonica | reverse complement strand
AGTGATAAACTGCGCCAAACAGTGCGCTGCGCAAATCAGCGCGAGTGATAAACGGCACAAAACAGTGCGATGCGCAAAACACCGCGAGTGATAAACTGCACAAAACAGTGCGATGCCCAAAACAGCGCGAGTGATAAACTGCGCAAAACAGTGCGCTGCGCAAAACAGCGCGAGTGTAAACTGCACAAAACAGTGCGCTGCGCAAAACAGCGCCAGTGATAAACTGCGCAAAAGAGTGCGCTGCGCAAAACAGCGCGAGTGATAAACTGCACAAAACAGTGCGATGCGCAAAACAGCGCTAGTGTAAACTGCACAAAACAGTACGATGCGCAAATGGCGCGAGTGATAAACTGCACAAAATAGTGCGATGCGCAAAACAGCGTGAGAGTAAACTGCACAAAATAGTGCGATGCGCAAAACAGCGCGAGTGTAAACTGCACAAAACAGTGCGCATTGCAAAACAGCGCGAGTGATAAACTGCCCAAAACAGCGCGAGTGTAAAGTGCACAAAACAGTGCGCTGCGCAAAAGAGCGCGAGTGATAAACTGCACAAAATAGTGCGATGCGCAAAACAGCGCGAGTGTAAACTGCACAAAACAGTGCGATGCGCAAAACAGCGCTAGTGTAAACTACACAAAACAGTGCGATGAGCAAAAAGCGCGAGTGATAAACTGCACAAAACAGTGCGATGCGCAAAACAGCGGGAGTGTAAACTGCACAAAATAGTGCGATGCGCAAAACAGCGCTAGTGTAAACTGCACAAAATAGTGCGATGCGCAAAAAGCGCGAGTGATGTACTGCACAAAACAGTGCGATGCTCAAAACAGCACGACTGTAAACTTCCCAAAACAGCGTGATGCGCAAAAGAGCACGAGTGTAAACTGCACAAAACAGTTCGCTGCGCAAAACAGCGCGAGTGTAAACTGCACAAAACAGTGCGCTGCGCAAAACGGCGCGACTGATAAACTGCGCAAAACACTACGCTGCACAAAACTGCGCGAGTGATAAACTGCACAAAACAGTGCGATGCCCGAAACAGGGCGAGTGTAAACTGCACAAAACAGTGCGATGCCCGAAACAGCGCGAGTGTAAACTACACAAAACAGTGCGATGCGCAAAAAGCGCGAGTGATAAACTGCCCAAAACAGTGCGATGCGCAAAACAGCGCGACTGTAAACTGCCCAAAACAGTGCGATGTGCAAAAGAGTGCAAGTGTAAACTGCCCAAAACAGTGCGCTGCGCAAAACAGCGCGAGTGTAAACTGCACAAAACAGTGCGTTGCGCAAAACAGCGCTAGTGATAAACTGCGCAAAACACTGCGCTGCACAAAACTGCGCGAGTGATAAACTGCACAAAACAGTGCGATGCCCGAAACAGCGCGAGTGTAAACTGCCCAAAACAGTGCGATGCGCAAAAAGCGCGAGTGATAAACTGCACAAAACACTGCGATGCGGAAAACAGCGCGACTGTAAACTGCACAAAACAGTGCGATGCGAAAAATGGCGCGAGTGTTAACCGCACAAAACAGTGCGACGCGCAAAAAGCGCGAGTGATAAACTGCACAAAACACTGCGATGCGGAAAACAACGCGACAGTAAACTGCACAAAACAATGCGATGCGAAAAATGGCGCGAGTGTTAACCGCACAAAACAGTGCGAAGCGCAAAACAGCGCGAGTGTAAACTGCACAAAACAGTGCGCTGCGCAAAACAGCGCGAGTGATAAACTGCACAAAACAGTGTGATGCGAAAAACAGCGCGAATGTAAACTGCACAAAAGAGTGCGCTGCGCAAAACAGCGCGAGTGATAAACTGCGCAAAACAGTGCGCTGCGCAAAACAGGACGAGGGACAAACTGCACAAAACAGTGCGATGCCCGAAACAGCGCGAGTGTAAACTGCACAAAACAGTACGCTGCGCAAACAGTGCAAGCGATAAACTACACAAAACAGTGCGATGCGTAAAACAACGCGACTGTAAACTGCACAAAACATTGCGCTGCGCAAAACAGCGCGAGTGATAAACTGCGCAAAACACTGCGATGCGCAAAACAGCGCGAGTGTAAACTGCACAAAACAGTGTACTGCGCAAAACAGCGCGAGTGATAAACTGTGCCAAACAGTGCGCTGTGCAAATCAGCGCGAGTGATAAACTGCACAAAACAGTGCGATGCCCAAAACAGCGCGAGTGATAAACTGCACAAAACAGTGCGATGCCCAAAACAGCGCGAGTGATAAACTGCACAAAACAGTGCACTGCGCAAAACAGCGCGAGTGATAAACTGCACAAAACAGTGCGATGCCCAAAACAGCGCGAGTGATAAACTGCACAAAACAGTGCGATGCCCAAAACAGCGCGAGTGATAAACTGCACAAAACAGTGCGATGCCCAAAACAGCGCGAGTGATAAACTGCACAAAACAGTGCACTGCAGAAAATAGCGCGGGTGATAAACTGCGCAAAACAGTGCGCTGCGCAAAACAGCGCGAGTGTAAACTGCACAAAACAGTGCGCTGCGCAAAACAGCGCCAGTGATAAACTGTGCAAAACAGTGCGCTGCGCAAAACAGCACGAGTGATAAACTGCACAAAATAGTGCGATGCGCAAAACAGCGCTAGTGTAAACTGCACAAAAAAGTGCGATGCGCAAATGGCGCGAGTGATAAACTGCACAAAATAGTGCGATGCGCAAAACAGTGCGCTGCGCAAAACAGCGAGAGTGATAAACTACGCAAAATAGTGCGATGCGCAAAACGGAGCGAGTGATAAACTGCACAAAACGGTGCGCTGCACAAAACAGCGCGAGTGATAAACTGCGCATAACCGTGCGCTGCGCAAAACAGCGCGAGTGATAAACTGCACAAAACAGTGCGACGCGCAAAACAGCGCTTGTGTAAACTGCACAAAAGAGTGCGATGTGCAAATGGCGCGAGTGATAAACTGCACAAAATAGTGCGATGCGCAAAACAGCGCGAGTGTAAACTGCACAAAACAGTGCGCTGCACAAAACAGCGCTAGTGATAAACTGCGCAAAACAGTGCGCTGCGCAAAACAACGCGAGTGATAAACTGCCGAAAACAGTGCGATGCCCAAAACAGCGCGAGTGTAAATTGCACAAAACAGTGCGATGCGCAAAAAGCGCGGGTGATAAACTGCACAAAACAGTGCGATGCGCAAAACAGCGCTAGTGTAAACTGCACCAAACAGTGCGATGCGCAAAATAGCGGGAGTGTAAACTGCACAAAATAGTGCGATGCGCAAAACAGTGCGAGTGTAAACTGCACAAAACAGTGCGCTGCGCAAAAGAGCGCGAGTGATAAACTGCACAGAACAGTGCGATGCGCAAAACAGCGGGAGTGTAAACTGCACAAAACAGTGCGATGCGCAAAACGGCGCTAGTGTAAACTGCACAAAACATTGCGATGCGCAAAAAGCGCGAGTGATAAACTGCAAAAAACTGTGCGATGCGCAAAACAGCAGGAGTGTAAACCGCACCAAACAGTGCGATGCGCAAAACAGCGCTAGTGTAAACTGCACAAAATAGTGCGATGCGCAAAAGGCGCGAGTGATAAACTGCACAAAACAGTGCGATGCGCAAAACAGCGCGACTGTAAACTGCCCAAAACAGTGCGATGCGCAAAAGAGCACGAGTGTAAACTGCACAGAACAGCGCGAGTGTAAACTGCACAAAACAGTGCGCTGCGCAAAACGGCGCGAGTGATAAACTGCGCAAAACACTGCGCTGCACAAAACTGCGCGAGTGATAAACTGCACAAAACAGTGCGATGCGCAAAAAGCGCGAGTGATAAACTGCCCAAAACAGTGCGATGCGCAAAACAGCGCGACTGTAAACTGCCCAAAACAGTGCGATGCGCAAAAGAGTGCGAGTGTAAACTACCCAAAACAGTGCGCTGCGCAAAACAGCGCGAGTGTAAACCGCACAAAACAGTGCGTTGCGCAAAACAGCGCTAGTGATAAACTGCGCAAAACACTGCGCTGCACAAAACTGCGCGAGTGATAAACTGCACAAAACAGTGCGATGCCCGAAAAGCGCGAGTGATAAACTGCACAAAATACTGCGATGCGGAAAACAGCGTGACTGTAAACTGCACAAAACAGTGCAATGCGAAAAATGGCGCGAGTGTAAACTGCACAAAACAGTGCGATGCGCAAAACAGCGCGAGTGTAAACTGCACAAAATAGCGCGAGTGATAAACTGCACAAAACAGTGCGATGCGCAAAACAGCGCGAGTGTAAACTGCACAAAACAGTGCGCTGCGCAAAACAGCGCGTGATAAGCTGCGAAAACAGTGCGTTGCGCAAAACAGCGCGAGGACAAACTGCACAAAACAGTGCGATGCCCGAAACATCGCGAGTGTAAACTGCACAAATAATACTCTGCGCCAAACAGTGCGAGCGATAAACTGCACAAAACAGTGCGATGCGTAACAGCGCGACTGTAAACTGCACAAAACATTGCGTTGCGCAAAAAGCGCGAGTGATAAACTGCGCAAAATAGTGCGATGCGCAAAACAGCGCGAGTGTAACTGCACAAATAGTGCGCTGCGCAAACAGCGCGAGTGATAAACTGCGCAAAACAGTGCGCTGCGCAAATCAGCGCGAGTGATAAACTGCACAAAACAATGCGATGCCAAAACAGCGCGAGTGATAAACTGCACAAAACAGTGCGCTGCGCAAAACAGCGCGAGTGATAAACTGCGCAAAACGGTGCGCTGCGCAAAACAGCGAGTGATAACTGCGCAAAACCGTGCGCTGCGCAAAACAGCGCGAGTGATAAACTGCACAAAACAGTGCGATGCGCAAAACAAAGCGCTATGTAACTGCACAAAACAGTGCGATGCGCAAATGGCCGAGTGATAAACTACACAAAATAGTGCGATGCGCAAAACAGCGCGAGTGTAACTGCACAAAACAGTGCCCTGCACAAAACAGCGCTAGCGATAAACTGCGCAAAACAGTGCGCTGCGCAAAACATCGCGAGTGATAAACTGCCCAAAACAGTGCGATGCCCAAAACAGCGCGAGTGTAAATTGCACAAAACAGTGCGCTGCGCAAAAAGCGCGAGTGATAAACTGCACAAAACAGTGCGATGCGCAAAACAGCGGGAGTGTAAACTGCACAAAACAGTGCGATGCGCAAAACAGCGCTAGTGTAAACTGCACCAACAGTGCGATGCGCCAAATAGCGGGAGTGTAAACTGCACAAAATAGTGCGATGCGCAAAACAGATTGAGTGTAAACTGCACAAAACAGTGCGCTGCGCAAAAGAGCGCGAGTGATAAACTGCACAAAACAGTGCGATGCGCAAAACAGCGGGAGTGTAAACTGCACAAAACAGTGCGATGCGCAAAACGGCGCTAGTGTAAACTGCACAAAACATTGCGAATCGCAAAAAGCGCGAGTGATAAACTGCACAAAACTGTGCGATGCGCAAAACATCAGGAGTGTAAACTGCACCAAACAGTGTGATGCGCAAAACAGCGCTAGTGTAAACTGCACAAAATAATGCGATGCGCAAAAGGCGCGAGTGATAAATTGCACAAAACAGTGCGATGCGCAAAACAGCGCGACTGTAAACTGCCCAAAATAGTGCGATGCGCAAAAGAGCACGAGTGTAAACTGCACAAAACAACGCGAGTGTAAACTGCACAAAACAGTGCGCTGCGCAAAATGGCGCGAGTGATAAACTGCGCAAAACACTGTGCTGCACAAAACTGCGCGAGTGATAAACTGCACAAAACAGTGCGATGCCCGAAACAGGGCGAGTGTAAACTGCACAAAACAGTGCGATGCCCGAAACAGCGCGAGTATAAACTGCACAAAACAGTGCGATGCGCAAAAAGCGCGAGTGTAAACTGCCCAAAAGAGTGCGATGCGCAAAAGAGTGCGAGTGTAAACTCCCCAAAATAGTGCGCTGCGCAAAACAGCGCGAGTGTAAACCACACAAAACAGTGCGTTGCGCAAAACAGCGCTAGTGATAAACTGCGTAAAACACTGCGCTGCACAAAACTGCGCGAGTGATAAACTGCACAAAACAGTGCGATGCCCGAAAAGCGCGAGTGATAAACTGCACAAAATACTGCGATGCGGAAAACAGCGCGACTGTAAACTGCACAAAACAGTGCGATGCGAAAAATGGCGTGAGTGTTAACCGCACAAAACAGTGCGATGCGCAAAACAGCGCGAGTGTAAACTGCACAAAACAGCGTGAGTGATAAACTGCACAAAACAGTGCGATGTGCAAAACAGCGCGGATGTAAACTGCACAAAACAGTGCGCTGCGCAAAACAGCGCGAGTGATAAGCTGCGAAAAATAGTGCGTTGCGCAAAACAGCGCGAGGGACAAACTGCACAAAACAGTGCGATGCCCGAAACATCGCGAGTGTAAACTGCACAAATAAACGCTGCGCCAAACAGTGCGAGCGATAAACTCACAAAACAGTGTCGATGCGTAAAACACGCGACTATAAACTGCACAAACATTGCGTTGCGCAAAACAGCGGCGAGTGATAAACTGCGCAAAACAGTGCGATGCGCAAAACAGCGCGAGTGTAAACTGCACAAAAGTGCGCTGCGCAAAACAGCGCGAGGGATAAACTGCGCAAAACAGTGCGATGCGCAAAACAGCGCGAGTGTAAACTGCACAAAATAGTGCGCTGCGCAAAACAGCGCGATGATAAACTGCGCAAACAGTGCGCTGCGCAAATCAGCGCGAGTGATAAACTGCACAACAGTGCTATGCCCAAAACAGCGCGAGTGATAAACTGCACAAAACAGTACGATGCCCAAAAGAGCGCGGTGATAACTGCACAAAACAGTGCACTGCGCAAAACAGCGCGAGTGATAAACTGCACAAAACAGTGCGATGCGCAAACAGCGCGATGATAACTGCACAAACATGCGATGCCCAAAACAGCGCGAGTGATAAACTGCACAAAACAGTGCACTGCGCAAAACAGCGCGAGTGATAAACTGCGCAAACAGTGCGATGCGCAATCCGCGCGAGTGATAAACTCACAAAACAGTGCGATGCCCAAAACAGCGCGAGTGATAAACTGCGCAAAACAGTGCGATGCCCAAAAGCGCCATGATAAACTGCACAAAACAGTGCACTGCGCAAACAGCGCGAGTGATAAACTACGCAAAACAGTGCGATGCGCAAAACAGCGCGAGTGTAAACTGCACAAAATAGTGCGCTGCGCAACAGCGCGAGTGATAACTGCGCAAAACAGTGCGCTGCGCAAATCAGCGCAAGTGATAACTGCACAAAACAGTGCGATGCCCAAAATAGCGCGAGTGATAACTGCACAAAACAGTGCGATGCCCAAAACAGCGCGAGTGATAAACTGCACAAAACAGTGCACTGCGCAAAACAGCGGGAGTGATAAACTGCACAAAACAGTGCGATGCGCAAAACAGCGCTAGTGTAAACTGCACAAAGAGCGTGCTGCGCAAAACAGCGCGAGTGATAAACTGCGCAAAACAGTGCGATGCCCGAAACAACGCGAGTGCAAACTGCACAAAACAGCGCACTGCGCCAAACAGCGCGAGCGATAGACTGCCCAAAACAGTGCGAGTGGTAAACTGCACAAAACAGTGCGCTGCGCGAAACAGCGTGAGGGATAAACTGCACAAACCAGTGCGCTGCGACAAACAGCGCGAGCGATAAACTGCACAAAACAGTGCGCTGCGCAAAATGGCGGGAGTGACAAACTGCACAAAACAGCGCGAGTGTAAACTACACAAAACAGTGCGATGCGCAAAACAGCGCGAGTGATAAACTGCACAAAACAGTGCGCTGCGCAAAACAGCGCGAGTGATAAACTGCGCAAAACAGTGCGCTGCGCAAAACAGCTCGAGTGATAAACTGCACAAAACAGTGCGATGCGCAAAACACGCTAGTGATAAAATGCACAGAACAGTGCGATGCCCGAAACAGCACGATGCAAACTGCACAACAGTGTGTTGCGCCAAACAGCGCGAGCGATAGACAACACAAAAGAGTGCCCTGCGCAAACACAACGCGAGTGATAAACTGCGCAAAATAGTGCGCTGCGCAAAAGCGCGAGTGATAAACTGCCCAAAACAGTGCGATGCCCAAAATAACGCGAGTGTAAACTGCCAAATTAGTGTGCTGTGCAAAACAGCGCGAGTGATAAACTGCACAAAACAGTGCGATGCGGCAAACAGCGCGACTGTAAACTGCACAAAACAGTGCGATGCAAAAAATGACTAGAGTGTAAACCGCACAAAATAGTGCGTTGCGCAAAACGGCGCGAGTGTAAACTGCACAAACAGTGCGCTGCGCAAAACGGCGCTAGTGATAAACTACACAAACAGTGGCATGCGCAAAACAGCGCGAATGTAAATCTCACAAAACAGTGCGCTGCGTAAAACAGCGCGAGTGATAAACTGCACAGAACAGTGCGACGCGCAAAACAGCGCTAGTCTAAACTGCACAAACAGTGCGATGCACAAATCGCGAGTGATCAACTGCCAAAACAGTGCGATGCGCAAAATAGCGCGCGTGTAAACTGCACAAAACAGTACGCTGCGCAAAACAGCGCGAGTGATAAACTCGCAAAACAGTGCGCTGCGCAAACCAACGCGAGTGATAAACTGCCCAAAACAGTGCGATGCCCAAAACAGCGCGAATGTAAACTGCACAAAACAGTGCGCTACACAAAAGAGCGAGAGTGATAAACTGCACAAAACAGCGGGAGTGTAAACTGCACAAAACAGTGTGTTGCGCCAAACAGCGCGAGCGATAGACAACACAAAATAGTGCCCTGCGCAAAACAACGCGAGTGATAAACTGCGCAAAATAGTGCGCTGCGCAAAAGAGCGCGAGTGATAAACTGCCCAAAACAGTGCGATGCCCAAAATAACGCGATGTAAACTGCACAAATTAGTGCGCTGTGCAAAACAGCGCGAGTGATAAACTGCACAAAACAGTGCGATGGCGGCAAATAGGGCGACTGTAAACTGCACAAAACAGTGCGATGCAAAAAATGACTAGAGTGTAAACCGCACAAAATAGTGCGTTGCGCAAAACGCGCGAGTGTAAACTGCACAAAACATTGCGCTGCGCAAAACGGCGCGAGTGATAAACTACACAAAACTGCGATGCGCAAAACAGCGAATGTAAACTGCACAAAACAGTGCGCTGCGTAAACAGCCGAGTGATAAACTGCACAGAACAGTGCGACGCGCAAAACAGCGCTAGTCTAAACTGCACAAAACAGTGCGATGCACAAATAGCGCGAGTGATAAACTGCACAAAACAGTGCGATGCGCAAATAGCGCGCGTGTAAACTGCACAAAACAGTACGCTGCGCAAAACAGCGCGAGTGATAAACTACGCAAAACAGTTGCGCTGCGCAAACCAGCGCGGTGATAAACTGCCCAAAACAGTGCGATGCCCAAAACAACGCGAATGTAAACTGCACAAAACAGTGCGCTACACAAAAGAGCGAGAGTGATAAACTGCACAAAACAGCGGGAGTGTAACTGCACAAAACAGTGCGATGCGCAAAACAGTGCTAGTGTAAACTGCACAAAATAGTGCAATGCGCAAAAAGCGCGAGTGATAAACTGCGCAAAATAGTGCGATGCGCAAAACAGCGCGACTGTAAACTGCCTAAAACAGTGCGATGCGCAAAAGACCGCAAGTGTAAACTGCACAAAACAGTGCGCTGCGCAAAACAGCTCAAGTGTAAACTGCACGAAACAGTGCGATGGGCAAAACAACGCGAGTGTAAACTGCACAAAACAGTGCGCTGCGCAAAACAGCGCAAGTGATAAACTGTGCAAAACACTACGCTGCACAAAACTACGCGAGTGATAAACTATGCAAAACACTACGTTGCACAAAACTACGCGAGTGATAAACTGCACAAAACAATGTGATGCCCGAAACAGGGCGAGTGTAAACTACAGAAACAGTGCAAGTGTAAACTGCACAAAACAGTGCGATGCGCAAAACAGCGCGACTGTAAACTGCCCAAAACAGTGCGATGCGCAAAAGAGTGCGAGTGTAAACTGCCCAAAACAGTGCGCTGCGCAAAAACAGCGCGAGTGTAAACTGCACAAAACAGTGCGTTGCGCAAAACAGCGCTAGTGATAAACTGCGCAAAACACTGCGCTGCACAAAACTGCGCGAGTGATAAACTGCACAAAACAGTGCGATTCCCGAAACAGCGCGAGTGTAAACTGCACAAAACAGTGCGATGCGCAAAAAGCTCGAGTGATAAACTGCACAAAACACTGCGATCTGGAAAACACGCGATTGTAAACTGCACAAAACAGTGCGATGCGAAAAATGGCGCGAGTGTTAACCGCACAAACAGTGCGATGCGCAAAAAGCGCGAGTGAAAACTGCACAAAACACTGCGATGCGGAAAACAACGCGACTGTAAACTGCACAAAACAGTGCGATGCGAAAAATGGCGCGAGTGTTAACCGCACAAAACAGTGCGATGCGCAAAACAGCGCAAGTGTAAACTGCACAAAACAGCGCGAGTGATAAACTGCACAAAACAGTGCGATGTGCAAAACAGCGCGAATGTAAACTGCACAAAACAGTGCGCTGCGCAAAATAGCGCGAGTGATAAACTGTGCAAAATAGTGCGCTGCGCAAAACAGCGCGAGGGACAAACTGCACAAAACAGTGCGATGCCCGAAACATCGCGAGTGTAAACTGCACAAAATAATACGCTGCGCCAAACAGTGCGAGCGATAAACTGCACAAAACAGTGCGATGCGTAAAACAGCGCGACTGTAAACTGCACAAAACATTGCGTTGCGCAAAACAGCGCGAGTGATAAACTGCGCAAAACAGTGCGATGCGCAAAACAGCGCGAGTGTAAACTGCACAAAATAGTGCGCTGCGCAAAACAGCGCGAGGGATAAACTGCGCAAAACAGTGCGATGCGCAAAACAGCGCGAGTGTAAACTGCACAAAATAGTGCGCTGCGCAAAACAGCGCGAGTGATAAACTGCGCAAAACAGTGCGCTGCGCAAAACAGCGCGAGTGATAAACTGCACAAAACAGTGCTATGCCCAAAACAGCGCGAGTGATAAACTGCACAAAACAGTGCGATGCCCAAAAGAGCGCGAGTGATAAACTGCACAAAACAGTGCACTGCGCAAAACAGCGCGAGTGATAAACTGCACAAAACAGTGCGATGCGCAAAACAGCGCGAGTGATAAACTGCACAAAACAGTGCGATGCGCAAAACAGCGCGAGTGATAAACTGCACAAAACAGTGCGAGTGATAAACTGCACAAAACAGTGCGATGCGCAAAACAGCGCGAGTGATAAACTGCACAAAACAGTGCGATGCGCAAAACAGCGCGAGTGATAAACTGCACAAAACAGTGCGATGCCCAAAACAGCGCCAGTGATAAACTGCACAAAACAGTGCACTGCGCAAAACAGCGCGAGTGATAAACTACGCAAAACAGTGCGATGCGCAAAACAGCGCGAGTGTAAACTGCACAAAATAGTGCGCTGCGCAAAACAGCGCGAGTGATAAACTGCGCAAAACAGTGCGCTGCGCAAATCAGCGCAAGTGATAAACTGCACAAAACAGTGCGATGCCCAAAATAGCGCGAGTGATAAACTGCACAAAACAGTGCGATGCCCAAAACAGCGCGAGTGATAAACTGCACAAAACAGTGCACTGCGCAAAACAGCGGGAGTGATAAACTGCACAAAACAGTGCGATGCGCAAAACAGCGCTAGTGTAAACTGCACAAAACAGTGTGCTGCGCAAAACAGCGCGAGTGATAAACTGCGCAAAACAGTGCGATGCCCGAAACAACGCGAGTGCAAACTGCACAAAACAGTGCACTGCGCCAAACAGCGCGAGCGATAGACTGCCCAAAACAGCGGAGTGTAAACTGCACAAAACAGTGCGCTGCGCGAAACAGCGTGAGGGATAAACTGCACAAACCAGTGCGCTGCGACAAACAGCGCGAGCTAAACTGCACAAAACAGTGCGCTGCGCAAATGGCGGAGTGACAAACTGCACAAAACAGCGCGAGTGTAAACTACACAAAACAGTGCGATGCGCAAAACAGCGCGAGTGATAAACTGCACAAAACAGTGCGCTGCGCAAAACAGCGCGAGTGATAAACTGCGCAAAACAGTGCGCTGCGCAAAACAGCGCGAGTGATAAACTGCACAAAACAGTGCGATGCGCAAAACAGCGCTAGTGATAAAATGCACAGAACAGTGCGATGCCCGAAACAGCACGAGTGCAAACTGCACAAAACAGTGTGTTGCGCCAAACAGCGCGAGCGATAGACAACACAAAATAGTGCCCTGCGCAAAACAACGCGAGTGATAAACTGCGCAAAATAGTGCGCTGCGCAAAAGAGCGCGAGTGATAAACTGCCCAAAACAGTGCGATGCCCAAAATAACGCGAGTGTAAACTGCACAAATTAGTGCGCTGTGCAAAACAGCGCGAGTGATAAACTGCACAAAACAGTGCGATGCGGCAAACAGCGCGACTGTAAACTGCACAAAACAGTGCGATGCAAAAAATGACTAGAGTGTAAACCGCACAAAATAGTGCGTTGCGCAAAACGGCGCGAGTGTAAACTGCACAAAACAGTGCGCTGCGCAAAACGGCGCGAGTGATAAACTACACAAAACAGTGCGATGCGCAAAACAGCGCGAATGTAAACTGCACAAAACAGTGCGCTGCGTAAAACAGCGCGAGTGATAAACTGCACAGAACAGTGCGACGCGCAAAACAGCGCTAGTCTAAACTGCACAAAACAGTGCGATGCACAAATAGCGCGAGTGATAAACTGCACAAAACAGTGCGATGCGCAAAATAGCGCGCGTGTAAACTGCACAAAACAGTACGCTGCGCAAAACAGCGCGAGTGATAAACTACGCAAAACAGTAAGCTGCGCAAACCAGCGCGAGTGATAAACTGCCCAAAACAGTGCGATGCCCAAAACAACGCGAATGTAAACTGCACAAAACAGTGCGCTACACAAAAGAGCGAGAGTGATAAACTGCACAAAACAGCGGGAGTGTAAACTGCACAAAACAGTGCGATGCGCAAAACAGTGCTAGTGTAAACTGCACAAAATAGTGCAATGCGCAAAAAGCGCGAGTGATAAACTGCGCAAAATAGTGCGATGCGCAAAACAGCGCGACTGTAAACTGCCTAAAACAGTGCGATGCGCAAAAGACCGCAAGTGTAAACTGCACAAAACAGTGCGCTGCGCAAAACAGCTCGAGTGTAAACTGCACGAAACAGTGCGATGGGCAAAACAACGCGAGTGTAAACTGCACAAAACAGTGCGCTGCGCAAAACAGCGCAAGTGATAAACTGTGCAAAACACTACGCTGCACAAAACTACGCGAGTGATAAACTATGCAAAACACTATGTTGCACAAAACTACGCGAGTGATAAACTGCACAAAACAATGTGATGCCCGAAACAGGGCGAGTGTAAACTACAGAAAACAGTGCAAGTGTAAACTGCACAAAACAGTGCGATGCGCAAAACAGCGCGACTGTAAACTGCCCAAAACAGTGCGATGCGCAAAGAGTGCGAGTGTAAACTGCCCAAAACAGTGCGCTGCGCAAAAACAGCGCGAGTGTAAACTGCACAAAACAGTGCGTTGCGCAAAACAGCGCTAGTGATAAACTGCGCAAAACACTGCGCTGCACAAAACTGCGCGAGTGATAAACTGCACAAAACAGTGCGATTCCCGAAACAGCGCGAGTGTAAACTGCACAAAACAGTGCGATGCGCAAAAAGCTCGAGTGATAAACTGCACAAAACACTGCGATGTGGAAAACAGCGCGATTGTAAACTGCACAAAACAGTGCGATGCGAAAAATGGCGCGAGTGTTAACCGCAAAAAACAGTGCGATGCGCAAAAAGCGCGAGTGATAAACTGCACAAAACACTGCGATGCGGAAAACAACGCGACTGTAAACTGCACAAAACAGTGCGATGCGAAAAATGGCGCGAGTGTTAACCGCACAAAACAGTGCGATGCGCAAAACAGCGCAAGTGTAAACTGCACAAAACAGCGCGAGTGATAAACTGCACAAAACAGTGCGATGTGCAAAACAGCGCGAATGTAAACTGCACAAAACAGTGCGCTGCGCAAAATAGCGCGAGTGATAAACTGTGCAAAACAGTGCGCTGCGCAAAACAGTGCGAGGGACAAACTGCACAAAACAGTGCGATGCCCGAAACAGCGCGAGTGTAAACTGCACAAAACAGTACGCTGCGCCAAACAGTGCGAGCGATAAACTACACAAAACAGTGCGATGCGTAAAACAGCGCGACTGTAAACTGCACAAAACATTGCGCTGAGCAAAACAGCGCGAGTGATAAACTGCGCAAAACAGTGCGATGCGCAAAATAGCACGAGTGTACACTGCACAAAACAGTGCACTGCGCAAAACAGCGCGAGTGATAAACTGCGCCAAACAGTGCGCTGCGCAAATCAACGCGAGTGATAAACTGCACAAAACAGTGCGATGCCCAAAACAGCGCGAGTGATAAACTGCACAAAACAGTGCACTGCAGAAAATAGCGCTAGTGATAAACTGCGCAAAACAGTGCGCTGCGCAAAACAGCGCGAGTGTAAACTGCACAAAACAGTGCGCTGCGCAAAACAGCGCCAGTGATAAACTGCGCAAAACAGCGCCAGTGATAAACTGCACAAAACAGTGTGATCCGCAAAACAGCGCTAGTGTAAACTGCAAAAAACAGTGCGATGCGCAAATGGCGCGAGTGATAAACTGCACAAAATCGTGCGATGCGCAAAACAGTGCGCTGCGCAAAATAGTGCGATGCGCAAAACAGAGCGAGTGATAAACTGCACAAAACGGTGCGCTGCGCAAAACAGCGCGAGTGATAAATTGCGCAAAACTGTGCGCTGCGCAAAACAGCGCGAGTGATAAACTGCACAAAACAGTGCGATGCGCAAAACAGCGCTAGTGTAAACTGCACAAAACAGTGCGCTGCGCAAATGGCGCGAGGGATAAACTGCACAAAAAAGTGCGATGCGCAAAACAGCGCGAGTGTAAACTGCACAAAACAGTGCGCTGCACAAAACAGCGCGAGTGATAAACTGCGCAAAACAGTGCGCTGCGCAAAACAACGCGAGTGATAAACTGCCCAAAACAGTGCGATGCCCAAAACAGCGCGAGTGTAAACTGCACAAAATAGTGCGCTGCGCAAAAGAGCGCGAGTGATAAACTGCACAAAATAGTGCGATGCGCAAAACAGCGGGAGTGTAAACTGCACAAAACAGTGCGATGCGCAAAACAGCGCTAGTGTAAATTGCACAAAACAGTGCGATGCGCAAATGGCGCGAGTGACAAAACTGCACAAAACAGTGCGATGCGCAAAACAGCGCGAGTGTAAACTGCACAAAACAGTGCGCTGCGCAAAAGAGCGCGAGTGATAAACTGCACAAAACAGTGCGATGCGCAAAACAGCGGGAGTGTAAACTGCACAAAACAGTGCGATGCGCAAAACGGCGCTAGTGTAAACTGCACAAAATAGTGCGATGCGCAAAAAGCGCGAGTGATAAACTGCACAAAACAGTGCGATGCGCAAAACAGCGGGAGTGTAAACTGCACAAAACAGTGCGATGCGTAAAACAGCGCTAGTGTAAACTGCACAAAAAAGCGCGATGCGCAAAAAGCGCGAGTGATAAACTGCACAAAACAGTGCGATGCGCAAAACAGCGCGACTGTAAACTGCCCAAAACAGTGCGATGCGCAAAAGAGCACGAGTGTAAACTGCACAAAACAGTTCGCTGCGCAAAACAGCGCTAGTGTAAACTGCACAAAACAGTGCGCTGCGCAAAACGGCGCGAGTGATAAACTGCGTAAAAACACTGCGCTGCACAAAACTGCGCGAGTGATAAATTGCACAAAACAGTGCGATGCCCGAAAATAGGGCGAGTGTAAACTGCACAAACAGTGCGATGCCCGAAACAGCGCGAGTGTAACTGCACAAACAGTGCGATGCGCAAAAAGCGCGAGTGATAAACTGCCCAAAATAGTGCGATGCGCAAAAGAGTGCGAGTGTAAACTGCGCAAAACAGCGCGAGTGTAAACTGCACAAAACAGTGCGCTGCGCAAAACAGCGCCAGTGATAAACTGCACAAAACAGCGCGAGTGATAAACTGCACAAAACAGTGTGATGCGCAAAACAGCGCGAGTGTAAACTGCACAAAACAGTGCGATGCGCAAATGGCGCGAGTGATAAACTGCACAAAATCGTGGCGATGCGCAAAACAGTGCGCTGCGCAAAATAGTGGATGCGCAAAACAGAGCGAGTGATAACTGCACAAAACGGTGCGCTGCGCAAAATAGCGCGAGTGATAAATTGCGCAAAACTGTGCGCTGCGCAAAACAGCGAGAGTGATAAACTGCACAAAACAGTGCGATGCGCAAAACAGCGCTAGTGTAAACTGCACAAAACAGTGCGATGCGCAAATGGCGCGAGGGATAAACTGCACAAAAAAGTGCGATGCGCAAAACAGCGCAAGTGTAAACTCCACAAAACAGTGCGCTGCACAAAACACCGCGAGTGATAAACTGCGCAAAACAGTGCGCTGCGCAAAACAACGCGAGTGATAAACTGCCCAAAACAGTGCGAGTGTAAACTGCACAAAACAGTGCGCTGCGCAAAAAGCGCGAGTGATAAACTGCACAAAACAGTGCGATGCGCAAAACAGCGGGAGTGTAAACTGCACAAAACAGTGCGATGCGCAAAACAGCGCTAGTGTAAATTGCACAAAACAGTGCGATGCGCAATGGCGCGAGTGACAAAACTGCACAAAACAGTGCGATGCGCAAAACAGCGCGAGTGTAAACTGCACAAAACAGTGCGCTGCGCAAAAGAGCGCGAATGATAAACTGCACAAAACAGTGCGATGCGCAAAACGGCGCTAGTGTAAACTGCACAAAACAGTGCGACGCGCAAAAAGCGCGAGTGATAAACTGCACAAAACAGTGCGATGCGCAAAACAGCGGGAGTGTAAACTGCACAAAACAGTGCGATGCGTAAAACAGCGCTAGTGTAAACTGCACAAAATAGCGCGATGCGCAAAAAGCGCGAGTGATAAACTGCACAAAACAGTGCGATGCGCAAAACAGCGCGACTGTAAACTGCCCAAAACAGTGCGATGCGCAAAAGAGCACGAGTGTAAACTGCACAAAACAGTTCGCTGTGCAAAACAACGCTAGTGTAAACTGCACAAAACAGTGCGCTGCGCAAAACGGCGCGAGTGATAAACTGCGTAAAACACTGCGCTGCACAAAACTGCGCGAGTGATAAATTGCACAAAACAGTGCGATGCCCGAAACAGGGCGAGTGTAAACTGCACAAAACAGTGCGATGCCCGAAACAGCGCGAGTGTAAACTCCACAAAACAGTGCGATGCGCAAAAAGCACGAGTGATAAACTGGCCAAAACAGTGCGATGCGTAAAACAGCGCGACTGTAAACTGCCCAAAACAGTGCGATGCGCAAAAGAGTGCGAGTGTAAACTGCCCAAAACAGTGCGCTGCCCCAAACAGCGCGAGTGTAAACCGCACAAAACAGTGCGTTGCGCAAAACAGCGCTAATGATAAACTGTGCAAAACACTGCGCTGCACAAAACTACGCGAGTGATAAACTGCACAAAACAGTGCGATGCCCGAAACAGCACGAGTGTAAACTGCACAAAACTGTGCGTTGCGCAAAAAGCGCGAGTGATGAACGGCACAAAACACTGCGATGCGGAAAACAGCGCGACTGTAAACTGCACAAAACAGTGCGATGGGAAAAATGGCGCGAGTGTTAACTGCACAAAACAGTGCGATGCGCAAAACAGCGCGAGTGTAAACTGCACAAAACAGTGCGCTGCACAAAACAGCGCTAGTGATAAACTACACAAAACAGTGCGATGAGCAAAACAGCGCGGATGTAAACTGCACAAAACAGTGCGCTGCGCAAAATAGTGCGAGTGATGAGCTTCGAAAAACAGTGCGCTGCGCAAAACAGCGCGAGGGACAAACTGCACAAAACAGTGCGATGCCCGAAACAGCGCGAGTGTAAACTGCCCAAAACAATACGCTGCGCCAAACAGTGCGAGCGATAAACTGCACAAAACAGTGCGATGCGGAAAACAGCGCGACTGTAAACTGCACAAAACAGTGCGTTGCGCAAAACAGCGCGAGTGATAAACTGCACAAAACAGTGCGATGCGCAAAACAGCGCGAGTGTAAACTGCACAAAACAGTGCGCTGCGCAAAACAGCGCGAGTGATAAACTGCACAAAACAGTGCGCTGCGCAAAACAGCGCGAGTGATAAACTGCACAAAACAGTGCGATGCGCAAAACAGCGCGAGTGATAAACTGCACAAAACAGTGCGATGCCCAAAACAGCGCGAGTGATAAACTGCACAAAACAGTGCGCTGCGCAAAACAGCGCGAGTGATAAACTGCACAAAACAGTGCGATGCCCAAAACAGCGCGTGTGATAAACTGCACAAAACAGTGCGCTGTGCAAAACAGCGCGAGTGATAAACTGCGCAAAATAGTGCGCTGCGCAAAACAGCGCGAGTGATAAACTGCGCAAAACAGTGCGATGCGCAAAACAGCGCGAGTGTAAACTGCACAAAACAGTGTGCTGCGCAAAACAGCGCGAGTGGTAAACTGCGCAAAACAGTGCGCTGCGCAAAACAGCGCAAGTGATAAACTGCACAGAATAGTGCGATGCCCGAAACAGCGCGAGTGCAAACTGCACAAAACAGTGCGCTGCGCCAAACAGCGCGAGCGATAGACTGCCCAAAACAGCGCGAGTGATAAACTGCATAAAACAGTGCGCTGCGTGAGACAGCGTGAGGGATAAACTGCACAAACCAGTGCGCTGCGACAAACAACGCGAGCAATAAACTGCACAAAACAGTGCGCTGCACAAAATGGCGGGAGTGACAAACTGCACAAAACAGTGCACTGCACAAAACAGCGTGAGTGTAAACTGCACAAAACAGTGCGATGCGCAAAAAGCGCGAGTGATAAACTGCACAAAACAGTGCGATGCGCAAAACAGCGCGACTGTAAACTGCACAAAACAGTGTGATGCGCAAAAGAGCGCGAGTGTAAACTGCATAAAACAGTGCGCTGCGCAAAACAGCGCGGGTGTTAAACTGCACAAAACAGCGCGACGCGCAAAACAGCGCGAGTGTAAACTTCACAAAACAGTGCGATGCGCAAAACAGCACGAGTGTAAACTGCACAAAATAGTGCGCTGCGCCAAACAGCGCGAGTGATAAACTGCACAAAACAGTGGGATGCGCAAAACAGTGCTAGTGTAAACTGCACAAAACAGTGCGATGCGCAAATAGAGTGAGTGATAAACTGCACAAAACAGTGCCCTGCGCAAAACAGCGCGAGTGATAAACTGCGCAAAATAGTGCGCTGCGCAAAACAGCGCGAGTGATAAACTGCCCAAAACAGTGCGATGCCCAAAATAACGCGAGTGTAAACTGCACAAAACAGTGCGCTGTGCAAAACAGCGCGAGTGATAAACTACACAAAACAGTGCGATGCGGCAAACAGCGCGACTGTAAACTGCACAAAACAGTGCGATGCGAAAAATGACGCGAGTGTAAACCGCACAAAACAGTGCGATGCGCAAAACAACGCGAGTGTAAGCTGCACAGAACAGTGCGCTGCGCAAAACAGCGCGAGTGATAAACTACACAAAACAGTGCGATGCGCAAAACAGCGCGAATGTAAACTGCACAAAACAGTCCGCTGCGCAAAATAGCGCGAGTGATAAACTGCACAAAACAGTGCGATGCGCAAATGGCGCGAGTGATAAACTGCACAAAACAGTGCGATGCGCAAAACAGCGCGCGTGTAAACTGCACAAAACAGTACGCTGCGCAAAACAGCGCGCGTGTAAACTGCGCAAAACAGTGCGCTGCGCAAAACAGCGCGAGTGATAAACTGCCCAAAACAGTGCGATGCCCAAAACAGCGCGAGTGTAAACTGCACAAAACAGTGCGCTGCACAAAAGAGCGAGAGTGATAAACTGCACAAAACAGCGGGAGTGTAAACTGCACAAAACAATGCGATGCGCAAAACAGCGCTAGCGTAAACTGCACAAAATAGTGCGATGCGCAAAAAGCGCGAGTGATAAACTGCGCAAAATAGTGCGATGCTCAAAACAGCGCGACTATAAACTGCCTAAAACAGTGCGATGTGCAAAAGAGCGCAAGTGGAAACTGCACAAAACAGTGCGCTGCGCAAAACAGCGCGAGTGTAAACTGCACAAAATAGTGCGCTGGGCAAAACAACGCGTGTGTAAACTGCACAAAACAGTGCGCTGCGCAAAACAGCGCAAGTGATAAACTGCACAAAACACTGCGCTGCGGAAAACAGCGCGCGTGATAAACTGCACAGAACAGTGCGATGCCTGAAACAGCGCGAGTGTAAACTGCACGAAACAGTACGCTGCGCCAAAAAGCGCGAGCGATAGACTGCACAAAACAGCGCGATGCGCAAAAAGCGCGAGTGATAAACTACCCAAAAAGGGCGATGCGCAAAACAGCGCGACTGTAAAGTGCCCAAAACAATGCGATGCGCAAAAGAGTGCAAGTGTAAACTGCCCAAAATAGTGCGCTGCGCAAAACAGCGCGAGTGTAAACTGCACAAAACAGTGCGTTGCGCAAAACAGCGCTAGTGATAAACTGCGCAAAACACTGCGCTGCACAAAACTGCGCGAGTGATAAACTGCACAAAACAGTGCGATGCCCGAAACAGCGCGAGTGTAAACTGCACAAAACAGTGCGATGCGCAAAAAGCGCGAGTGATAAACTGCACAAAACAGTGCGGTACGCAACACAGCGCAAGTGTAAACTGCACAAAATAGTGCGATGCGCAAAACAACGCGAGTGTAAACTGCACAAAACAGTGCGATGGGCAACGTAGCGCGAGTGTAAACTGCACAAAACTGTGCGATGCGCAAGAAAGCGCGAGTGATAAACTGCACAAAACAGTGTTGTGCGCAACACAGCGCAAGTGTAAACTGCACAAAACAGTGCGATGCACAAAACAGCGCGAGTGATAAACTGCGCAAAACAGTGCGCTGCGCAAATCAGCGCGAGTGATAAACTGCACAAAACAGTGCGAGGCGCAAAACAGCGCGAGTGTAAACTGCACAAAACAGTGCGATGCACAAAATAGCGCCAGTGATAAACTGCACAAAACAGTGAGATGCCCAAAACAGCGCGACTATAAACTGCACAAAACAGTGCGATGCGCAAAACAGCGCGAGTGATAAACTGCACAAAACTGTGCGATGCGCAATATAGCGCGACTGTAAACTGCACAAAACAGTGCGATGGGCAACGTTGCGCGAGTGTAAACTGCACAAAATAGTGCGATGCGCAAGAAAGCGCGAGTGATAAACTGCACAAAACAGTGCGGTACGCAACACAGCGCAAGTGTAAACTGCACAAAACAGTGCGATGCGCAAAACAGCGCGAGTGTAAACTGCAAAAAACAGTGCTTCTCGCATAATAGCGCAAGTGTAAACTGAGAAGATAGTGCGATGCGCAAAATAGCGCGAGTGTAAACTGCACAACGCAGTGCGATGCGCAAGAAAGCGCGAGTGATAAACTGCACAACACAGGGCGATGCGCAACACAGCGCGAGTGTAAACTGCACAAAACAGTGCGATGCACAAAATTGCGCGAGTGATAAACTGCACAAAACAGTGCGATGCGCAAAATAGCGCGAGTGATAAACTGCACAAAACAGTGCGAAGATGCAATTTAGAGTAGGCTCGGCTAACCCTAAAGATGGTATGTGAAATGCACTTTATTCGATGCACGTATTCAATTGGGAATTGAAAATACAATGCAGTTTGTATGATGTACCGAGCCCGATGCATGTCAACAAATGCATGGATGCACACATGCATTGCATAAGGTATGCTAAAATAGATATGCCCTAATCTACCATCGTAAGCAGGTAAATAAAAGGAAAGAAAGAAGTGGGGTTGGAAGACATACACACCACTCACGCACACTTATTACAGATTCGCCCTCGCTCGGAGGGACCAAATAATAATACAAATAATTAACCACACAAGCTAATTAAATATTACAAATAGCCCAATTAGTTGACAAACTAACTAAACTAAGAAAAACAGTAAACCGCCTCGGGAGGAGAGCCAAATGCAGCACGTGCTCGGGTCTTGCTCGGAATTGCACTGCCATGCTTAGATTGCCTCTGTTTTCCCTGCTTTGCATCTCAGAAGACTGCCAAAGTCTCAGGAGTGCCTCCCAGGACACTAAGGGACATCATCGGCTGAGTAGGACTTCCACCGGCATCAGCATGAGGTCACCGGCACAAAATTCATCCATCGGCCATCAATAGACTGCCGGTCGGCACTAAATACTGCCGGCCGGCACTGAATGTCTGCAGAACCTGCAACTCACAGCAGCAGAGGGCAAAAACTTGCATGGCAATGTAATTCCAACAATGTGTGCACCAATCATACCCCTTATCATGTTTGTGACTCAAAGGGGCATGTGCCTCGATTCTCGGGCCACCAATCACGCATTTCCATGCATGATGGCCCAAAGAACCAAATGTGCAACTTCTATTTCAAATGCATGCAAACCAAACAAACACACAAAGGTGCTAAGCCTCTATCATGACTTGGTCAAGAGGTAGAGCATGCATGTTTATGTGATGCAATCCTAGACATGTCAACTAGTATGCAATCATGCCAATGCAAAGGAGCATACAAGCTAACAAACATACAATGCATGAAACACCAATGTCAACCATCAAGTATGCAAGGTGTAATGTGGGTGTCCAAGCATGCAAACAAGCATGTGACTTCATTCAATCATGTTAGTCCTAACATGCATTTACTTACCAATACATTACAACACTCAAGGAGCATATGCAAGCAACAAGAGGATGGACTTGCACATAGGTTAGGCAGCTCTAAATAAGCCTAAAATTAGTGGCCAAATGCCATAGAAGTGAAGGCTAAGATATATGCAATACATGCACACATGCAAGCATACATAATCCAATACTTAGGCATAAACAAGCAACTCTTAAGAACACTTAAAAGAGGCTAACATGGACATATTAACATGCATATATAAGCTTTAAAATCATGTTGGACATGGTGCCAAACCAAGCAACAAAATAGACTAAGCATGCAACAAATGATCCAAGCATCCAAGGCAAGCCAAAGGAGACCTAAACCATGGCTAAGCCAACCAAGCCTCACAAGGCCAAGAAGGCTTAAAACAGGTCTAAGGCAGCCCTAGACCATACAAAAGGGACCTCCTAGATGGCATCTAAGTGGCTCTAGAGCAAGGCACACACAATGACCAAATCATTAGGCATACAACATATGCTTTCAAAACTTCAAAGAGGCATGCAAGGCAATCATTCAAGCATGTCTAAGGGACTGAAATAGCATGCTAAATGGTTCCAAACCAATGAAAATAATGCAAGCAAGGCATGCTATACTTTCATGTTCTTAAGGCCAACAAGCCAAATGCAAAGAGGCTATGTGATGCAAGCTAAGATCGACCCAAGTAACCATGGACAGACCTTATTCATGGAAAAATAAGCATACAAGCTTCATGAATCTAAGCCTAAAACATGTTAGAATAGAGGCACACAACCTAATGCATGTTAAAGGACTAAAGAGGCATTACAAAGCATCTATGCAAAACATGCAAGGAGTACTAAAACCAACATGATACAAAGTTATAATATGGCAATATGAGCACAAAATACAGCCATGGCATAACCAACAAACAACCAAACATGGGGCTCCCTCAAGAGGCAAAATAGGTCCTTTTCAAGGACAACAAGGAGAGGGGTGACCCTCTCCTTCTTGGGACTTCAAGGCATCATTTTCACCACTGAAATCCCTCAAGATTTCAGTGGTGAAGAGACCCCAACACCAAAATCCCGGAGCTCTCACAAAATAGCACAAAATGAGGCCTTTTCAAGGCCTAAGGGTGGTCAAGCCTCCCCAAAGCACAAAACACTCTTAACCAACAATAAAGAGGACTAAAAAATAGAACTTTTTTGTATTAAATGCTAAGCACAAAAATAGTTCTAAACTATGCAAAAATGGAGTGCAAAAATGGGTAAAAAGGGGTAGTTTCTTACCCTTGAAGACCACCTTCACAAAGGTTGATGTTGTTGCTTCCTTGAGCTCAAATCCAACCAAAAACTTCAAGAACCAGCCCTTAGAACCTCAGTAACCGAAGGAAGGTGAAACACTAGGTGCTTGTGTGCAATAATATGGATTAAAGCACCTAGTGTAGAAACAAGAGAGGAAAAGAGAGATAGGATTGATACACAAGTTCTAACCTAGAACCAGAGCTTCTTCTCTGTCTTTTCTCTCTAAAAATGTCTAATTTTTCTAACCCTAAGCCAAGAGAAGAGAGCCCTCTCTTATAGGCAACAAAGCTTACAAGCTAAGCAAACCAAAGGCTCATCCCTCCATACACGTGTATGGGGGAAACAAATGCTATACAGCTGCTTCAAAATATCTCAAAAAGCAACTGAACAGTAGTCGGCAGGGCAAAATTGTCATTTTGACAAAATTGACTGCCGACCGGCACAAAAGAGTGCCGACCGACACAATATAGTGCCGATGGCAACACCAACCAGCCGGTGGCCTCTAGCCACTGCCGGTGGTGTGTGGGATGCCTCACAAGGCATTCCCTGCCCCTCCAAGGCAAAGCACAAGTGTTTGGTGCAAAACCAGACACAAAACGGTCAAGTTCGGAGGTCCTGAGGCAAGGCGCGTAGCCGAGAACTCCGGGAACTCCAAACGAACACGAACATGGATAATCACCGAGTGTTCAAGCGGTGACGTCCAGGTCTTGAGGACGGTCAAAAATGGGGTGTCTACAGCAAGAAAGCGCGAGTGATAAACAGCACAAAACAGTGCGATGCGCAAGAAAGCGCGAGTGATAAACTGCACAAAACAGTGCGATGCGCAACACAGCACGAGTGTAAACTACACAAAACAGTGCGATGCGCAAAACAGTGCGAGTGTAAACTGCACAGAATAGTGCGATGCGCAAAACAACGAGAGTGATAAACTTTCACAAAACAGTGCGATGCGCAAAACAACGGAAGTGATAAACTGCACAAAACAGTGCGATGCGCAAAACAGCGCAAGTGATAAACTGCACAAAACTGTGCGATGCGCGCATCGAGGGATAAACTGCACAAAACAGTGCGATGTGCAAAATAGCGCGAGGGTAAACTGCCCAAAACAATGCGATGCAGAAAATAGTATGAGGGTACACTGCACAAAACTGTGCGATGTGCAAAATAGCGCGAGCGTAAACTGCACAAGACAGTACGATGCGCAAAATAGTGTGACTGATAAACTGCACAACACAGTGCGATGTGCAAGAAAGCACGAGTGATAAACTGCACAGAACAGTGTGATGCGTAACACAGCACAAGTGACAAACTGTAAAAAACTGTGCGATGCGCAAAATAGTGCGAGTGTAAACTGCGCAAAAAAGTGCGATGCACAAAATAGCGCGAGTGTAAACTGCACAAAACAGTGCAATGCGCAAAATAGCACGAGTGATAAACAACACAAAACAATGCGATGCGCAAAATAGCGTGAGTGTAAACTGCACAAAACGGTGCGATGCGCAAAATAGCAAGAGTGATAAACAGCACAAAACAGTGCGATGCGCAAGAAAGCGCGAGTGATAAACTGCGAAAAATAGTGCGATGTACAAGCAAGCGCGAGTGATAAACTACACAAAACAGTGCGATGCGCAACACAGCGCGAGTGTAAACTACACAAAACAATGCGATGCGCAAAACAGCGCGAGTGATAAACTGCACAAAACAGTGCGATGCGCAAAACAGCGCAAGTGATAAACTGCCCAAAATAGTGCAATGCGCGCGTCGAGTGACAAACTGCACAAAACAGTGCGATGCGCAAAATGGCGCGAGCGTAAACTGCACAAAACAGTGCGACGCGCAAAATAGCGCGAGCGTAAACTGCATAAGCCAATGTGATCTGCAAAATAGCACGACTGATAAACTGCACAACACAGTACGATGCGCAAGAAAGCACGAGTGATAAACTGCACAAAACAGTGCGATGCGCAACACAGGGCGAGTGATAAACTGCACAAAACAGTGCGATGCACAAAATAGCGCGATTGTTAAACACCACAAAACAGTGCGATGCGCAAGAAAGCGCAAGTGATAAACTGCAAAAAACAGTGCGATGCGCGCATCGAGTGATAAACTGCACAAAACAGTGCGATACGCAAAATGGCGCGAATGTAAACTGCACAAAACAGTGCGATGCGCAAAATAGCGCGAGTGTAAACTGCACAAAACAGTGCGATGCCCAAAATAGCCCGAGTGATAAACTGCACAACATAGTGCGAGTGATAAACTGCACAGAAAAGTGCGATTGGCAAATAGCACGAGTGTTTAAACTGCACAAGACAGTGCAATGGCGCAAAAATAGCGCGAGTGATAAACTGCACAAAACAGTGCGATGCGCGCATAGAGTGATAAAGTGCACAAAACAATGCGATGCGCAAAATAGCGCGAGTGTAAACTGCACAAAACAGTGCGATGCGCAAAATAGCGCGAGCGTAAACCGCACAAGACAGTGTGATGCGCAAAATATCGCGACTGATAAACTTCACAACACAGTGCGATGCGCAAGAAGGCGCGGGTGATAAACTGCACAAAACAGTGCGCTGCGCAACACAGCGCGAATGATAAACAGCACAAAACAGGGCGATGCACAAAATAGGGCTAGTGTAAACGGCACAAAACAGTGCGATGCGCAAAATAGCGCGAATGTAAACTGCACAAAACAGCACGTTGCGCAAAATAGCGCGAGTGATAAACAGCACAAAACAATGAGATGCGTAAGAAAGCGCGAGTGATAAACTGCACAAAACAGTACGATGCGCAAGAAAGCGCGAGTGATAAACTGCACAAAACAATGCGATGCGCAAAATAGCGCGAGTGATAAACACCACAAAACAGTGCGATGCGCAAGAAAGAGCGAGTGATAAACTGCACAAAACAGTGCGATGCGCAACATAGCGCGAGTGATAAACTGCACCAAACAATGCGTTGTGCAAAATAGCGCGAGTGTAAAGTGCACAAAACAGTGCGATGCGCAACATAGCGCGAGTGATAAACTGCCCAAAACAGTGCGATGCATAAGAAACCGCGAGTGATAAACTGCACAAAACAGCGCGATGCGCAAAATAGCGCGAGTGAAAACTGCACAAAACAGTGCGATGCGCAAAACAGCGCGAGTGATAAACTGTACAAAATAGTGCGATGTGCAACACAGCGCGACTGTAAACTGCAGAAAACAGTGCGATGCGTAAAACAGCGCGAGTGATAAACAGCACAAAATAGTGCGATGCGCAAAATAGCGCGAGTGATAAACTGAACAAAACAGTGTGATGCGCGCATCGAGTGTAAAATGCACAAAACAGTGCGATGCGCAAAATAACGCGAGTGTAAACTGCACAAAACAGTGCGATGTGCAAAATTAAAATTGCGCGAGTGCAAACGGCACAAAACAGTGCGATGCGCAAAATAGCGCGAGTGATAAACTGCCCAAAACAGTGCGATGCGCAAGAAAGCACGAGTGATATACTACACAAAACAGTGCGATGCGCAACACAGAGCGGGTGTAAACTGCGCAAAACAGCGCGAGTGATAAACTACAGAAAACAGTGCGATGCGCAAAACAGCGCGAGTGTAAACTGCACAAAACAGTGCGATGCGCAAAATAGCGCGAGTGTAAACTGCACAAAACAGTGCGATGCGCAAAATAGCGCGAGTGATAAACACCACAAAACAGTGCGATGCCCAAGAAAGCGTGAGTGATAAACGGCACAAAACAGTGGGATGCGCAACATAGCGCAAGTGATAAACTGCATAAAACAATGCGATGCGCAAAATAGCGCGAGTGTAAAGTTCACAAAACAGTGCGATGCGCAAAATAATGCGAGTGTAAACTGCACAAAACAGTGCGATGCGCAAAATAGCGCGTGTGTAAACTGCCCAAAATAGTGCGATGCGCAAAATAGCGCGAGTGATAAACTGCCCAAAACAGTGCGATGCGCAAGACAGCGCGAGTAATAAACTGCAAAAAACAGTGCGATGCGCAAGACAGCGCGACTGTAAACTGCGCAAAACAGTGCGATGCGCAAAACAGCACTAGTGATAAACTGCACAAAATAATGCGATGCGCAACACTGCGCGAGTGACAAACTGTACAAAACAGTGTGATGCGCAAGAAAGCGCGAGTGATAAACTGCACAAAAATGTGCGATGCGCAACACAGCGCGACTGTAAACTGCACAAAACAGTGCGATGTGTAAAACAGCGCGAGTGATAAACTGCACAAAATAGTGCGATGCGCAAAACGGCGCGAGTGGCAAACTGAACAAAACAGTGCGATGCGCGCATCGAGTGTAAAATGCACAAAACAGTACGATGCACAAAACAACGCGAGTGTAAACTGCACAAAACAATGCGATGCGCAAAATTAAAATTGCGCGAGTGTAAACGCACAAAATAGTGCGATGCGCAAAATTGCGCGAGTGATAAACTGCCCAAAACAGTGCGATGCGCAAGAAAGCGCAAGTGATAAACTACACAAAACAGTGCGATGCGCAACACAGCTCGAGTGTAAACTGGACAAAACAGTGCGAAGCGCAAAACAGCGCGAGTGATAAACTGCACAAAACAGCGCGATGCGCAAAACAGGGCGAGCGATAAACTGCACAAAACAGTGCGATGCGCAAAATAGCGCGACGGTAAACTGCACAAAACAGTGCGAAGCGCAAAATAGCGCCGGTGATAAACACCACAAACAGTGCGATGCGCAAGAAAGCGCGAGTGATAAACTGCACAAAATAGTGCGATGCGCAACAGAGCGCGAGTGATAAACTGCACAAAATAGTGCGATGCGCAACACTGCGCGAGTGATAAACTGCACAAAACAGTGCGATGCGCAAGAAAGCGCGAGTGATAAACAGCACAAAACAGTGGGATGCGCAACACAGGGCGACTGTAAACTGCACAAAACAGTGCAATGCGTAAAACAGCGCGACTGATAAACTGCACAAAATAGTGCGATGCGCAAAACAGCGTGAGTGATAAACTGAACAAACCAGTGCGATGTGCGCATCGAGTGTAAACTGCACAAAATAGTGCGATGCGCAAGAAAGCGCGAGTGATAAACTACACAAAATGGTGCGTTGCGCAAAATAACGCGAGTGTAAGATGCACAAAACAGTGCGATGCGCAAAATAACGCGAGTGGAAACTGCACAAAACAGTGCGATGCGCAAAATAGCGCGAGTGTAAATTGCACAAAACAGTGCGATGAGCAAAATAGCGCGAGTGATAAACTGCCCAAAATAGTGCGATGCGTAAGAAAGCGCGAGTGATAAACTGCACAAAACAGTGCGATGCGTAACACAGCGCAAGTGTAAACTGTGCAAAACAGTGCGATGCGCAAAACAGCGGGATTGGTAAACTACACAACACAGTGCGATGCACAAAACAGCGTGAGCGATAAACTGCACAAAACAGTGCGATGCGCGCATCGAGTGATAAAGTGCACAAAAAATGCGATGCGCAAAATTGCGCGAGCGTAAACTGCACAACACAGTGTGATGCGCAAAATAGAGCGGCTGATAAACTGCACAACACAGTGCGATGCGAAAGAAAGCGCGAGTGATAAACTGCACAAAACAGTGCGGTGCGCAAAATAGCGCGAGTGATAAACAACACAAAACAATGAGATGCGCAAGAAAGCCCGAGTGATAAACAGCACAAAACAGTGCGATGCGCAAGAAAGCGCGAGTGATAAA
>JAPPVO010000963.1:0-36375 GCA_030407325.1 Camellia japonica | reverse complement strand
CCCTACTCCTACCCCTACCTACGTTTGCTAATCTTCATGAGATAGGGGTACAGATAGAGGATGCGATTGTAGACACCCTATTTTTGACCGACCTTAGACTCAGACGCATTGATTGAGCGCTCGGTTGATTACGCATGTTGTGCTCGTTCTGAGGTTTCGGAGTTTATCGGCTGAGGTCCTTCCCCCCGGACCTCGGGACCCTTTTATGCTTTGCCTCAGTTTGCGGACTAGGTCTTGCTTTCTCTTCCTAAAGGAGGGAGAGGTCTCGTAGACCATCTCTCAGTGGCCGTAGGCTACTTTTCGTGGTCGTAGACCACTGTTCCCGTTTGTTGACCAGTTTCCGGTTTTCGGAGCCGTTGGCCGTGCGCCTTGGTTCGGGACCGCTTAACTTTCTCCGTTTGCTTCGGTTTTTGGCACACACCTTGTTTCCTCTCTCTAGAGGGACACTGTGGCCCGGGAGACCACCTTTGTGGTCGCACACCACTTTCGATGCTTAACAGCCTATTTTCGGGGCACCCGACCGCGCGTTTTGCCCCTCCGAACCCTCGTTTTGCATCCGTTTTGGTTCATTTTTGGTATGGACCTTGTTTTCTTTGTTTGGGAGGTGGTACAAAGGTGGGAGACCACCTTTTCTCTTGGAGACCACCTTTTTCCCCGCCAGCCGATTTTCTTGTCAGGAAGCTAGTCTCCCTGGTCTTTGAGCCACATTTACTGGTCTCCCACCATACCACTTGCTTGCACTTCATGTGGAGACCACCAAATGGAGCTACCAACCACCTTTCTTTGTGTTGACCCTTTTGACCTGGCTGGCCGACCACCTGAACTGGTCGGCCTACTCCCTCCAGTTTTGTCTCTGTGAGTTATTGCCAGCTGTGCCAGCTGGGAGGCACAGACTGCATCCTCCATACACGTGTATGGAGGATCTTTGCCCTTGTTTTTTAGCTTCTTTGAGAAGCTTTTGTCTTTTTTGGCTATAAAGGAAGGCCTTCCCCTCCTTTGCCATGGTTCAGATTTTGGTTAAGGCATAGCATACATATCTCTCTATATCTCTATATTTTGGGTTCAAAAGGGTCTTGTTCTTGCACCTTTACACACCACCTCATAGCCTAACCCTTCCACCATTGCTTGGAGCTTCTTGGAGACCATTTTCAGAGGTTAAGAGGTTGAGTTTTTGGTCCAGAGTTGGCTGTCTGGCTGAGCTTCAAGGGTAACACACTATTTCCCTCTTTTAAGCCTTATTTTTATCCATCTCTTAGCCTAATTTGCATGCATATTTGAGCTTTGTTGTCAACTGAAAAAGTCTTTTTTTGAGGTCCTTTTGATGTTTGTTTAAGGTCATTTTGTTGTTGGGGGTCATCTACCCCCTTGCATGCTTCATTTTGCCTTGTTTTGAGACATGCCCTAAGGCCCTCGATTTAATCTTTGCTTGGCCTTTTGGCCACTGAAATCCAGCATATTTTCAGTGTTTAGAATGCTATTTTGAGGGCCTAAATCAGAGAGGGGTGACCCTCTCTTTTGTTGTCTTATTTACTAGCATATTTGGCCTTACAAAGGAGCCTTCATTTGCACACCTCCAAGCCTTGTTTCAGGCCCTTTTCAGTGACTTTTAGGTCCTTCCTAGGCTCTTTCTAGAGTTGGTTTTGTCTCATTGGGTGTGTCCCTTGCATGTGTAGAATAACCCCTCTTATAGCCTATCAAAGGAGCATGTCATTCTTGCATGCATTGATCATGTTTCAGTGGGTTTTTGGGCTTTATTTGGCATGTCATATCTCTGAATTTTTCTGGTTTGGTGGCCTCTTGAATGCCTCACATGCTTGTAGTGCAAATCCTCTTTACTAGCTTACATTGCATGCTATTTTGGCCTTTGATTCTAGCACTTTTTGGGCATGCCTTAAACTGATTTTGTGCATGTTTTGGACTGCCTTAGCTCTGTTTTTGGGCCTCATGGTTGAATGATGTTTGCTATGCATGGTTGTAGTTCAATACCCTTGCCTAGCTTTGAGTTTTGAAGCCTATTGCATGCATATTTTGAGGTGTTTCCATGTTTTGGCATCATTGTAAATCATATTTCAGAGCTTATATGTATGCCATATTCCCATGTTTTCCACTCTTTGAATGTGTTTGAGAGTTATGCATGAATACCTCATTTTTCGACCATTGCATGAGCTTCATTTCCATGCTTTGTGAGCCATCATTTTAGTCCATATTTGCTACTGTTTTGGCTTGCATAGGGACTATTTGGGGCTGGTTTGGCCATTTGAGTATGGCTTTACATGCCTATAGTGTAATCCACTTCACTAGTTTCGGTATTTGGGCCATCTAGCATATATTGTGTGAGGTGTTTGCATGATTCGGGACCATCTTGCATGTCATTTCAGAGCTGGAAAATATGTGATTGTATGCCATATTTCATGCTTACCATGCTTTGGTGGAGTTGCACTTTGTGCCTTAGGTTTGGTCCCTTGCATTTGTACATGTTTGCATATGTGTTGTTGCTTCATTTTCATCATGTATGGCCACTGATTTGGGTGTGGCCGAGGCCCATCCATTTTGGTTTAAGTCCATCTTGCATCGACTATGCCATCGTAGTTCATAGCATTGAGAATGCCATGTTGTCGCGAGATTGATCATTGCATTGCGCATGCCTTGTTCATTTCATTATGTATGTATTTGCATGACCAAGTTGCATTGCATTAGGATTGCATGCTAGAGTCGCATTGCACATGCCATATTTGTTGCATTGTGTTTGGAGTAGGAGTTAGTCCAAACACGGGAAACGAGGGACGTTTCATACTCCAAGTGATGAAACGTGCCTCGATTCTCGGTCGCCGACCCTCTTGACTACACATGATGGAGTTTAGGCATTTACGTGTTCATATGTGCATTCATTCCATATCAAGTTGTGCAATTCGGTTCCTCGGCCATTATGCATCGAGATGCGTGATTGGTGGCCCGAGGATCGAGACCTACACTCCCTTGAGCTTGTGCAATGATGGGGAGAGTGGTCGTGCACACATTTGTTAAAAATACCTTGCCATGCCTCTCCCTTGCTTTGTGTTGCAGAAAACCAGAAACCAGAGGCAGAAACTGGTCGGCCGACCAGCTTTTCTGGCAGGCCGACCACCCCTTTTGGTTTCTCCAACAAATGGTGGTCGGCAGGTGGTTTCCAAGGCCAATAGTTGGTCGGTAGCCTTCCCACAGCTTCCCAGGGTGGAGTTTCAGCCTTCTGGAGCCTTGTGCAGTGTTCTGAGGTCAATTGCAAACAAAGGCAAGTCGGAGCATCGCGATGGATTTCTCGACAAAGAGATTCAAGCATGCATGCATTCATTGCCATCCAAGGTAGAGCTGAGGCAGTCCATTTCATGTAGCTTGCATGATAGTTTTATTACTTACTTAGTTAAATTTGTTAATTAGTCAGCGTTATGTAATAATTAGCTGTAGTTAGTTATTCATTTCGTTGTGTATTATTTATTCGGACCCTCCACGAGAGGGCCAACTGTTGTAATAAGTGTGCGTGTGTGTGATGCATGTCTTTCAAACCCACGTCTTTCTCCCTTTTATTTACCAGCTTATGATGGTTAGTTTTAGGGCATGTTTCAATTAGCATCTATATGTTCGAATGCTTGCATTCATTCATCTGTATTGCATGCATCGAGCTCGCGCATCATGCTAACTGCATTGTATTTCAATTCCGAGTTGAATACATGTTATCTGTAGCATCTCATATGCCATCTTAGAATAGCCGAGCCTATATTAGTTGCATTTTGCATGTGTTGCATTAGCCATCTTAACATGAACTAGGATCATGCATTGATTACTAACTAGTTTCTGTTTTGGCTCGGAGTACTTGGTGAGTGTTTATGCTTTAGCATCCTTGCATGTGTGTGAGTGACTGCCATGATAGCATGCTTGCCATGAGGCTAACTGCTTATGTGATATACCTGCCTGAATGCCTGTGGGTGAAGGTTGGATTATTTAAATTGGAACAATTCATCAATTGCGAGTTTTAAGCCCACTTGAGAGTGGCAAATCACCATGTTTTCTAAGCCCACTTGAGGGTGGCAAAATCCGCATTTTAGCCCACTTGCGAGTAGCAAACCGTTTTCAAAAACAAACATGAGATGTTTTATTCCAACTTAGACGATCCAGTTTATACTTGTATGCTGTGCGCATCACATAGTAATTCTAGGTTAATAACCGGAATAAGAGCACATGTGTTTTCAAAAACAAGATATCATGTTTAGTAGTGGCCGATCTTTGATCGGGCGAGCGGGGGTGCTCATGAAATGACCTTCCCTAATCGTACCCAAGTTCCCGAGCCGAGGCAACTTTGGTGATGACGGACATGTGGCCTTAGGCACGAGCCAGGATTTCCTAAATTCCCTCAAAACAAAATATTTAGGTGGCGACTCTGTATCTGGCAAAGCAGTCCATGTTTGGCACTTCTTTCTAAAAATCAGTTTTTCAAAACGATTTGCCGGATTTGGACTCTTTGGTGATTTATCGATCTTGCATTGCACTTTGTGAGATTAGATTTAGAACCGTGACATTGAGTCCGAACTGTAGTGAGCCCAATGAACAAAATGGGATTCCCTCCCGGGACGTTCGGGCGCGTCTACAGTAATGAAACAGGGTCTGATTGACCAGGAAAAGGAGCAGTCCAAGAGGGCTTTTACACACAGTTCAAATACGGCTACGACTAGCAACACAGCTGCGAGGACCTCTGATGTTGGTATGGTCACCACCACACCAAAAACAGCCACACCCTTTACCGGCACATCTGGAGTTCAAATACGGCTATGAGTAGCAACGCAACTGCGAGGACCTCTGATGTTGGTATGGTCACCACCACACCAAAAACAGCCACACCCTTTACCGGCACATCTGGAGCCACCTCACAACCTGCAAAGTACCCACCTTGGGGCCAGAGGGTTTTCACCCTACTCTACATGTCTCTGTCTGCGGCCTTGAGGGTCTTGATTAGAAAAGGGCATCTGAAGCCCCTGGAGCCACGCTGTGGACTCAATTTTCTTCGCGCCCCCTTTCGGAGAGCTCGAATTGGTCCTATAGTTCGGATTCCTGTCACGGTTCTGAATCTAATCTCACAAAGTGCGATGTGGGATTGATAAACACCAAAGAGTCCAATCCGGCAAATCGTTTTGGAAAATTGATTTTAGATCAAATAATGCCAAAATTGGACTGCTTTGTCAGATTACAGAGTCGCCACCTAAATATTTTGTTTTTGGGAAAATTTAGGAAACCCTGACTCTTGCTAAAGGCCACGTGTCTGTTATCACCAAAGTTGCCTCGGCTCGGGAACTTGGGTACGAGAAGGGAAGGTCCTGAAATGAGCACCCCCGCTCGCCTGATCAAAGGATTGGCCTCTACTAAGCATGATATGTTGTTTTATAAACCTCATGTGTTCTTATCTAGTTATTAGCTAACTTTATTATGTGACGCACACATACAAGTATAGACTAAATCGTGAGAATTGGAACAAAACAACTCATGTTTGTTTTCGAAAATAGTTTGAAGGTGCCACTCTCAAGTGGGCTAAAACGCGGATTTGCCACCCTCGGGTGGGCTTAAAACATGATTTTTCCACTTCGCAAAGTGGGCTTAAAACTCACATTTATTGAATTGTTCCAATTCAAGCAACCAAGCCTCCACTTACATGCACTCATGCAGTTTAGCAAGTAAGCAACTAGCCTCATGGCGAGCATGCAAAACATGGCATCACTCACACTGATGCAAGTATGCTGAAGCGTAAAACTTACAGTGTACTCCGAGCCAAAACAAAAACTAGTTAGAAACAATGCATGATTCTAACTATGCGAGATGCCTAATGCAACACATGCAATAATGCGACTAAATAGGCTCTGCTATCTGAGATGGCATATGAATGCAACGACTTGATAATATGCTTTAAAACACATATTTAAAGAAGTATTGAAATACGACGCAGTTTGAATGATGCGCCGAGCCCGGTGCATGCAAGACAAATGAATGATGCAAACATGCAAGCATAAGGTATGCTAATCAAAACGTGTCCCTAATCTAACCATCGAAAGTGGATAAATAAAAGGGAGAAAGACGTGGGGTTGGAAGACATGCACATACACACGCACGCTTATTACAACATTACGCCCTCGCGAAGGAGGGTCCGAATAAATAAGCTAAGCTGCACTAAGTTAAGCTAATCAACTAATCTAATTAAACTAATTAGACTAATTATTACAAAACAAAATAAAGAAATAGCTAAGTTGAGCTACTTAATTATTACAACACTTAACTAATTAGCAACTAGTTAATTAAATTACAAAACAAATGTACACTAAACATGTAAAGCATTAAACTACACTGCCTCAGCTCTGCTTTAGAACATAGAAGACGCATGCATTCGGTTTTCGCCCTGAAAAGCCCACCGGTTTGCTCTTGAGAGGCTCTGTTTGCAGGGTTACTCCAAGAACTTTCTGCTCCACCTTACCAAAACAATGTTGAGGATTGCACTAGTAGCCTGCCGGCCATGAATTCTTGCTGCCGGCCACCTGCTGGCCAAAAAGAGGCACTGCCGACCATCAGTGGGCCACTGCTGGCCACTAGTGTGCTGAGTCACCACACTGCAACAGAGCACAAACAGAGGAAAATGGAGGGTTTTCCAAGGACATGTTTGTACTGTGCCCCTCCTTATCATCTCAAAACATCAAATGAGTGCCACTCTTGGATCCAAAATCACCAATCAAGCATTTTCAATGCATGATGGCCAAAGATCCAAGTTGTACACTTTCAATAAATGCACAAAAACAAGACTCTAAGGACCACCACCCTATCATGTATGATCAAGGGTGATGGAGACAAAGGAGATTGGCTCATTTCATCACTTTGAGTATGAAATGGACCAATCTACCTTGTGCTCAATATAACATCCGATTGAACACAATGCAGTACAAAGACAACATGCTTATCTTAGTCATGTTTTACTTGTTCAATTTTTGTTTACACATTTTACATTACCGATTAATCCTTTAATCGATTAAGTCCAATGTGAAAGTCCTCTAATTGGAAAGATGGCCTAAGCTACAAGTGCCTTGAGCATGAAAGAGGCCTCATGCTGTTGGTTAGGAGGAACCCTCAAGAGAGAGTTAAAACCATTAGGCATGAGAGCCTCAAGTTCACACTCAAGCCAACAAGGGGCTCAAGACCACTTTCAAAGCAAATTAAAAAGTGAAGAATAAAGGGAGGTTGCAGACTTTTCAGTGCTGAAATGATATGAAAAATAATACTACAACATGCAAACAACTCATGTACAACATGTTAGAAAGCCTAACTCATTAAGCTAGTGAAGCCATTGCACCATAACCACACAAAATGAGACTCAACTGACCAAACCAGCTCAAAATAGAGTTAGAACGTGCCAAAACAGTGGCTAAAACATGCTGAGATCGAAGCATAAAATGCTCACATGTTAAGCTACAAACAAGACTCAAGAGCAACTCTAAAAAGCAATGAAAGAGTAAAGAAAATGAGCATGTGACAGAGCTATGAACACTGAAATTACATGTAAAAAGACACTTCAAAATGCAAACATCTCAAGCAAATCGAGTTTGAAGCCTAAAACAATGAGCTAGTGAAGGCCATTACACTATAGCCATGTAATACAAAGCTCACAAGGGACAAACACTTTAAAACAGTCCTAAAACAATTTAAAAGGAGTTCTAAAACATGTTTGAAGTAGGCTAAAAAGAGCTAGAATGAGAGGCTAATACATAGCACAAATTAGACTATTAAGCACCATTGCACTACCAGCATACAAAGCAAGCCTCAAGTGACTTAACCAGCCCCAAACAGAGGTAAAACAAGTCAAAAAAGTAGCAAAAACATGGCTGAGATCAAGTCATAAAATGGTAGAAAAACATGCTCACATGTTAGGCTAACTACTCATGCAAACAAGACACAAGGAGGGGAGGCCAACCCCTCCTATTTTGGACCTCAAAACATGGTTTTTGTCACTGAAAAACTTATGAGTTTCAATGGTAAAAAGGCCCAAAAAGTTTGATTTGAAGGTGATGAGAAATGGTGCAAAAAGCTTAACAAGCTAAAGAGTAAAAAGGGGGGACAACCCCCTAACTCACAAAGGCTCAAACCACCACTTTTAGGACTGAAAAATAGAACTTTTTACATGCCAAAACCAGCCTTCAAATGGTGGAAAAAGATGGCAAAGCAACTATGAAAAACACGCTTAAAGGGAGAGAGTTATACCTCTTGAAGCACAACACAATTTTAGGCAACAAAACCAAGCAAAATCACCTTCAAGAGCTCCAAGAAGACCTTCTAGAACCTCAGCTCAAAGATAACCAACTTTGGTCAAGGATGTATAGGCAAAGGAGAAGTATATCTACACTTGTATGCACTTATGCACAAAGGTTCAAGAGAGAGAAATGTAGAGAGAGAATGGTAGAGAGAGAGAGGCTCCCAAAATTTTTCTTCGTCAAATGTTCTAACCCTCAAAACAATAGAGAAGGCTCTCTATATAAAGACAAATGCAAGCTCAGGTCGAAAATATCCCAAAAGGGACAGCTGGAACAGCTGGAACACAAATATCTGCAAAAATCTAACTTTTTGCATCAATGGCCTATGGCCGGCACAGGTCCATTTGTGGCCGGCACTGATCATCAATGGCCGGCACTCTTCACCAGTGGCCGGCAGAAAAATTTGCTCTCCAGGTCTAATTTCAAATAGGCATATCTCCTTCGTCTGGACTCCTTTCTAGGTCATTCTTGAGCCTAAACTGAAGCCTCAGAAGTCTTATTTCCAATGGTGGCAGCCTCGCATCAAAATTCCAAGTGTTCTAAGAGATATCCCTCTTTTAGTGAAGACTGCTCAGTTTCGGTCCAACCGGATTGTGAGACCATGAAATATCCTCTCACATGGATGTTGTAGAGATCCAACGAAGAGAAGAGCTTCACCCCTGTAGATCTGTAATGAGGAACATAGTCGGTGCCACCCAACCGGGGTTGCCGGCCGGGAGTACTCCGATGATGAAGTTAGTCCTTGAATCAAGAAATAGTATATATGTATATCGGAAGGGGTGTGTGTGTGTAGTGGAAGGAGAACATACATACCTTTCACTTGGGATGCCCCCCCTTTATATAGATGGGGGGTGTGATATTTATTTGGGCTGGACCTTTGTAGGCTTTGTTTGGGTTGGGCCCAATAAGCTAATACCTATAATTTTCTGGCTCCCACAATTGCCCCAAAACTTTCATTGTCTGCGGTAGAAGGAATGAGAGTTTTTTCTTGCCAAGTTACGCTGTTCAAATAGCTGTTAGGTTTTTTGATAAAGAACACTTTGGATAAATGAATAAAATGTATGAATGGATGACTGCATGTATGCTTGAATGTATGTATAAATGTACGTATGTCTTGAATGTATGTATAAATGTACGATGTACGTATAAATGTACGTATGTCTTGAATGTATGTATAAATGTATATATGTTGATCATAAGATGTGGGGGGTTGAGCTAAAACCCAGAAAGGAATACAAATAAATCATAACGATAGGCCGCGGTATTCTAACCCCCGGGCATGGGTGTAGGCCACGGTATTCTAAACCCCGGGCATGGGCATAGGCCGCGGTATTCTAACCCTCGGGCATGGGCGTAGGCCGCAGTATTCTAACCCCCGGGCATGGGCGTAGGCCGCAGTATTCTAACCCCCGGGCATGGGTGCAGTATTTTGTCAAGTGCAAAGATTGCTTCCAAATATGGACTTTAATGCCGAGCTAGAAATATTTCTATAGGCCGAACACGGAAATGATTACTTGAACCAAATAAGATAGATTAAATAAGGTAGATATATCAGTCAAAAATTGGACCACGGTATTATTACCCCCGGGTGAGGGTGTAGACCAGTGGTATTATAACCCCGGGCAAGGGTGTAGGCCTTTGCTAATGGCGCTCTGTGCCGAGTGCGAAGATTGCGCTGTACTCGGAGACTTTTGCTGATTTTAAGTGGCAACTAAGTGCCAATGTGGCAAGGACTTTGAATAATGTATCCTGTACCGAATAAGGTGGATGTGTTAATCACCAATAATATTGCTCCGTTTGTATGGAATTGCCAAGTAGATATTGGGCCAACTATTTGCCGAGTTGCTCGGTTTGCATTTAGTCCAAGGTAGACTTGCCCCATTGCTTTCGAATGCCAGGTGTTAGTCGGAAGGAATGTAGATTCCCATTGCCCTATGTTGCAGGGAAGGTTCGGCTTTGGTAAAATGATGGCGCGCAAAAATATGCAAACTGCTGTCTGCCAAGTGTGTAATGTATTGCCTCAAAACGGGCGCTTGCTTGAAGCTATGTGAAAATGAGAGAAAGTTGGTAACTCAAGTAATCGTCCTTGTAATGTTTGTACCAAGTTGGCCGAGTATTCATGCATATCAAAGGTGCGAGATGATGATCGGCTGATGTGCCCCAACTGGAAAGCGGAAAATTGACTGATGTCCCAGTGGGCAAATGTTTTGCCAAATAATGTTGTTAGGTGAATAAAGTTGCCGAATACTGTGGCCAATGTTGCTGCATAAAGTTTGACGATGCATAAAGTTGACAAATAATGTTGCTTAGCCGAATAGAGTTGATGCACGGCCGAATAATGATCATGCATAATGTTGAATTTAAAAATGGTCGAATAATCTTGCCGGGTAAAGTTGATGCACTGCCAAGTAACTAGTGTCAAAACATCAGTGTTCGTTTACACTTGGGTCGGCAATTGTGCCAATCGTTTGGTCGGCGGCGTGTCGGCATTCCTTCGGGGTTAGATTTGCTAAGAACTTGGTCGGCAGTGGTTGCCAATTTAGTGGAGTTGAGCTTCTTGTCCAACATATATTTGCCCCATTGCTTTTGAATAAGATTTGTTATTCGAAAGGAATAAAATTGACTTGGGCCAAAATTGCCGAGTAGGCCGATAATGATTTGAAACGGATTCCATGCCCCTGTTCGGTGCCGTGGCGATATGCCGAGACAAAGTAAGGTGCTTGGTGATATTGAAATCAAATCTGCAATTTATTTGTATTTTTATTTATTTAATATATATGTATATATTTATTTTGTGCTGAATTTGCAAATTCTGACTGTACGGATGGACTCGAAATGCGTCAGATAGCTGGAAAGGACTATTGGATCGCTGTGATCAGTCTTCTGATGGCGTAATTGTAGTCAAAATAGATTTAACGGCTTAGATCAACAGGGTGTAATGCGACCGCGAAGCACATGATTATTTCTTCATAACTTGCTGGATCATCTTCTCCAGCGAATGAATTTATTTTCTGGGCAAACTTTGAATGGCCCACGGCTTCGTTTGAGCTCCGATTTTGACGCGGTTTGTTGCGTTGGAATCGTCTCAATGAGTACTTCACGTTGGTATAGGCAAAACTTGAGTTTGACAGCTTCGAAAATTTCAGTTGTCAGAAAATGTGAGCCGTATTGCAATTTTCGGCATACTTTGGTTACTTCTTGACTTCTCGGGTTGGTGGGTTTGGACCCTTTGAGCCGATACGAATCCTCTGATATGTTCAGATGTGGATTTCGGCAAGCCAAGATGATAGTTCTGAGCCGAGATATTAGTGCCGAATAAGACATAAAGTTGCCGATTATTTGATGCGGAATATTGCGCTGGTCAAAGAATGTGCCGAATAAGAAATGTTGGCGGTGTAATTTTTGCCGAATAAGTTATAAGCCGAGTTGATCATATGCATGCAGCCTGGATGAAAATATAAATTGCCGAATAAGTCAATAGGTTTGCCGAAACTCCTCGTTGATAATATGCCGAGTAAGCCAATAAAATTGCCAAATTGTTCGTTGGGCCTATGGAGGTAAGTTGGTTCGTTGGTGGTTGCCGAATATGCATAGTTGTGTTAATATGCAGTTGATAATAGGCCGAATGATGTACCGAATCGCAGAGGATAAGCAATACGATATGATGTTTGCCGAGTACCGTAAGTAAGTTGATAAGCAACATCGAAGCCGAATAGTGTTTCCGAAGCCGAGACGGTAATATGATATGCCGTGATAGTAGCGCCGTGCAGTGGTGATATTTCCAGAATTATATTGAGATTCAAGGCGGTAGCGACTCGGCACTACCGACACCGCCGAATTATTTGGCCGAGCAATGATGTAAACCCAACTATAGCTTGTCGAATAAAATACTCATATCATCCATGTCAAGTACTCAGTGAAGATGAAAATTTTCCAAATCCTAACTATTTAAATTAACTGGAATAGGTGTAGAAACATGAGCAAAATCAATGAATCCAGATTAAATACAAGAACATGTATCTGCATAATTACCATTTTGCAGGTCAACATGAGAACAACCATTGATTTTTATTGACAGTTAGCAAGATACATTGAAATTATCAAGGAAAGAAATCTATCGAACCAACAGCTACCATTAGTGGAATTCTTCAGTGTTACACTCATACTGTGAACCAACTACCTTGGGTGTTTGATGTAATTAAGGAACATGAGGCCTTGCCCCAGAACAACAGCTCCATATATGGTTGGAAAGATTTAAAGCACATGCAGAGGAATGATGACAGACCAGAATATCATCAATGTCATTCTAGTTACATGATTCAGATTACATTGTCCTAATTCCTTTAACAATAGAATAATTGCACAGCATGAAATATGTGAATAATGAATAATGACGATGCCGATTTGTAAAGTTGGGCAGTACCGTTTAGTCGGTTGCCGAGAAGGGAGGAAGAGCTACCGAATAGCCTTGTCGGATTGCCGACTTCAGCGGTAGGTTGCCGAGTAATAAATGTTAGCCGAATAAGCAATATCGCGGTGTAGTGTTTTCAAATACTTGCCGAATAAGTTGCCGAAGAAGAGATAATATGCAGAGAACTAATAGTTGATAAGATGCCGAATGATATGCCGAATTTGCGGAGTTTGATAAGCAATGTTGCCGAATAGTAGCGCCGAGCAATTTTGTACTTCCGAGAAGTGATTCATGAGATTTTTGCTGGAGGTGAATAAATTAATAATTGTAGTTGTTCCGAGAATGTCCAATGTTGTGGAGTGGACGTATGTGTGGCCGAGTAGGATTGCCGAGAAAGGTGGAAGAGATGCCGAGTAGCTTTGTATCTTTGCCGAGCAATCCTTTATGAGTTGTAATACTGTAAAAATGCACATGCATGGGCTCAATAGCCGACTGATTCTTCAGAGTGGAGAAATTGTCGAGGCTTGCGAGATAAATTGTGGCTGAGATAGGTGGGTCGGCAACTATTTTGGCTTGCCGAAACACATTGGTCAGCAACTTAGTTTGAAACACTTGGTCGGCAATTCCTTTCGGTTGTGCCAGCCGGAATACTTGGCCGGCGACTTTAGCTTGGTGCTTTGGCAGAATATCACTTCGATTGAATTGCATCGCCCTCGAGATTCACATTAATTCGAATTTTGGATAGAAATTGCATACATTCATCGGCAGTGTGGTTGCTGAGGTGTCTTTGTTCAGAGACAACATTGAAACCCATTTGATTCTTCTCAAAAGCACCTACAACTGACAAATGTTTCGCAATACATGTAATGTATAATATATAAATAAACTCTTAGACTGCCAATTCACAAGTTGCACTACTACAATTGGTTAACCTTGGTTCTTTAGAGAGAGAAAGTAATTAATTACCGAGCAATATGTTTGTTGAAAGGTTTTCCAGCAAGATCAACTAATAAGATAATATTTCGACATGGGTGCATTCATACATATAGAAGCATAAATGAAAATAAGTTCTTTGGAAAATGATGGCTTTGTTATATATTTTGTCAACCAGTGCTATTCGGAGTCTGACATATATATTTTTTTTTATCAATTCCTAGAGAGAGAAAACATACAACCCATAATTTTGTGACATATATATATATATATATATATATATTTCATCTATGCTCATGCTTTTTGGGTTTGATTAAAAAACTAGTATACACACATATACGTAGACTAGAAATATACAAATAAATTCTTTCAAAGAGAAAAACAGCTTCCCTTATTCAGTGTAGGCCGACTTGCAGCCGATCATGTGGTTGGAAACTTTTCTTAGCTTCATGATGTGCCGAATCACTTGGTCGACATCTCTTTGAATTTGGCTTTGCTGAGAATGTGGTCGGCAAGACTGCGTTATGCATGCGACACCTTTGATCTTTGGTTTTGCCGAGATTTGGGTTGGCATCAACGGAAGCCATTAGAGAAAAAGTGAACCCAACTTGTGTACATGTGCATATATATGAAGAATCACCTTCAAGATATGTTTTGTGAAACAAAGAATAAATAAATAAATAGATAGACACATGTATTAATTTAGCCGAGCAGATGTGTTGACTTGCCGAAAAGATGTTCGTACCAATAAAGGTGTGAAACCCATTTTTAGAGAGAGAAAAACAGCTACTAACCTCATCTTGTTTTGACAACCTTTCTAAGCAATATTAATACTCAACGATGCTTTGATCAAATCTGTGAGCATAAATAGATACATACATAGATGTGTATATATATATATATATATGTATACCTGAACTTTAGCAAAAAACATAATCAGAATGAAAGAAGCCAAAAACCCAGTTGTGGGCCGTATTACTTGGGATTGGTTTTGCTTTTGTAGAAAGTGCACTAACCTCAAAGCAACCAGTATATGTTTACTTACAGCAGTATATTTGTTGTGTTCTTCGTTGATCTCATTCAGTCGTTCCCACAGACGGCGCCAATTGTGAGACCATGAAATATCCTCTCACATGGATGTTGTAGAGATCCAACGAAGAGAAGAGCTTCACCCCTGTAGATCTGCAATGAGGAACATAGTCGGTGCCACCCAACCGGGGTTGCCGGCCGGGAGTACTCCGATGATGAAGTTAGTCCTTGAATCAAGAAATAGTATATATGTATATCAGAAGGGGTGTGTGTGTGTGGTGGAAGGAGAACAGACATACCTTTCACTTGGGATGCCCCCCCTTTATATAGATGGGGGGTGTGATATTTATTTGGGCTGGACCTTTGTAGGCTTTGTTTGGGTTGGGCCCAATAAGCTAATACCTATAATTTTCTGGCTCCCACACGGATTCATGCCTAACTTCTCCTTAGCTACTTTTCTTCCCTCCTCTCCTCTTTTCTTCAACTCCAAACCCCTAATTAAGGTGTTTTGACAGATTTTTCAAAGAGTTCACCTCTCTTTCATTCATTTCCACTTTGTCCTTGCTAGGTTTACCGAAAAGCGCAACATTTAACAAAATGCGAGCCTCGAAGCATTGTAGAATCATTTGCAAAAATATTTTGAAAGAGAGGGTTTTAAGGTCTAAAATCTTTGGTCAAAATAGTTTTAGTCCAAAAATGGGGTGTGAGGTTGGGAGTTGAAGCTCCTCTTGCTGAAGAAACTGAACCTTTGCACTGCACAACTTTCATCACCAAGTAAACAATCAGTGGTGCCCAAGTCTTAAGGGTGGTCAAAAATGGGGTGTCTACACACGCCCATTGGCTAATTCCCTCCCTCCTACACACAACCCAACCAAGTATTGCACCTTCCACCAGCAGCATGGTCATGATACCAACCTATGCTTTAGACTCCGTCATGAGATTCAGGATCTCATTGACAATAAAGTGATAGCGCCTCCTGAGAAGCCTAACGTCACTACAAATCCTCTCCCACCACATAACCAACCTCCTCCTCCACCCAGGCAAGTAAACCTTATCCAAACAATGGCCATCCCATACGACCCCAACATATATATCACCCCCTCCCACCTACCTAAACTGGCACTGTTCATCCTAGAAAGAACAGACTTATGCATGATGAGTCCATATCCCAACCCGAACCCATGGTGGTGGCTATGGTAGAAGAAGGTACGCCTGAAGGCTCCGTGAGCTTAATTGAGGAAGCATACAACCCTTGTTGTTACATTGTGCCAATTGGCCAGGCCAGACCGAGGGTGGAATTGCCGATGGGGATAGAGGTTAATGTAGTCCGGGAACACGGGCCAAGCCAGGGGCTGGATGACTTAGCTGAGCTTGAAGAGGACATAAGTAATATGTAGTTCTTTGATGAATAGGATCTGGGGAGTGTACAGATCGGTTGGTTTGATGTGAATGGATCAACGGATAATACAGGGTGGCTTAGTGATAAGCCGGATGTCGATGAAGGGTCTCAACCAAAGCAGGGACAGTTGGAAATAGGAACGTCTGTAACGGCCGGAATGGTCGACAACAAAGGGAAGTTGCTGGAGAGCACCAGTACTAAGAATTTTGCTCAAGAATTGGGTAGCTTGTGTGCAGCTGATACAGAACAGGAGGCCGCACTGAAGCGGTTTGAACAGGAAGGAACTGAGACTGATCAGAAGGCTAGAAAAGCTAAAGGCCCTGCGAGGACAGAATGTGTTGTGAACACGGGAACAATTATAGCAGAACCGGACAGTTGTTTGTCAGTTGCCGAAGGAATGTGGTAGGAGGACGATGATTTGCATCTTGCCCATACTGATGAGAACTAGGGACAGAATCTACCGGATGTTACGTGGTATACCGAAGAAGTCGATCACATGACTCGGAGTTGGCGGTACTTTAAGCACCCACACCTGGACCAACCAGAAGCATTAGGGAAAGATAAGGAAGCAAAGAAATAGAAAGATAAATTGTTGGAAGAGGAAGTTGTACTGAAGCAGCTGAAGAAGATTCAAGCGGACATCTCCATTTGGGGATTGCTCATGGCCTCACGGGTGCATAGACAAGCCGTCCTATCAGCAATGGATAAGGCTAAGCTCTCTATCGACACAACCCCCGAGCAGTTAGTGGGATTGGTTTTCCTAGGTGGCGCTTCACCAACTTTGACGTTCACAGATAAGGAATTGCCGCCTGAGGGCTCTGAGCACAACAAGCCACTATACATCTCTGTGGAATGTAAAGAGAAGTGGATACCAGTTGTCTTGGTCGATACCGGGTCTGCAATTAATGTGTGTCCGTCGCATACGGCCAATGCTATCGGTTTGAAACCTGCAGACTTCGCACCAATAGCCCAGGTGATTCGGGCTTATGACAATACAAGTCTGGAAGTGATGGGGACAGTTCGGGTTAGAACTCAGGTTGGCCCGGCACAACAGGACATTGAATTTCACGTCCTGGATGTTCTAGCCACCTTTACTTTACTCCTTGGATAGCCGTGGCTACACTAAGTGAAAGCTGTCTCTTCCACTCTGCATCAGATGCTGAAGTACCCCCATGGGAAGGGGGTAGCTATTGTTTTTGGGAACTCTTCCATACATCCACCACCGGAGGTTACTACACTGATCTTGGAAATTGTACACGGCGAGGAGGATGTCTTTTTGTCTGGGTTGACCTTGGCTGAGGCCCGGGTAGTGCAAGATATTCTGGCTGTTAAGGAGGGACTGTATGTTAGTGCGCAATCCATCTACCTGATGAATAAGCTGCAATATGTACCCGGAATGGGATTGGGAAAGAGTGGCCGGAAGGGCGTTGCTGTATTGGCGGAAGTGCTACACAACCCTTATACCTTTGGCCTAGGTTACATGCCTACCAAAGAGGATTGGGTAAGAAAGGGAAAGGAGATGGCAGGAAGGACCAAGGCTAAACAAGTTGGGAAGCACTATGAGTTGGTGCATAGACCTATTTAAGGAACCCTGAATGGCCGCTTTGTCCGGGAGGGGGAGGATTTCCCATTTTATGGCTTTCTTGAGCCATGGTTGAATTCAGAGAAGCGGCGTTTTCCCGACTTTGAGATCTTTTTCAACCTACAGTTGAAAGGGGATGAAGTTGTAGAAGAGCAGACTGACCTACCAGCTGAGGCTGAACAATGCAAAGAGAATGAGTCCGATGGCACAGAACTTGAGATGGGAACAGTGCTGGCTTGTCTCCTCTCGAATCCTCAGATCACACCAGAGAGCTTCGGGGGTGACTTCTCTGTTTCCATGATTGGAGATCAATTGGCTATGGGCCCTTCTTCTAGCATTCTGGATGCATCTATCGCACCCTCCCTCGTTTGGCAGTTCGAGGAGGGCTTTTTGTCTAGCAGTTCTGAATCAGGTAGTGAACCAAAATCTGATTCTACAGAGTCTATGGAGTCGGAATCAGATTCTAGTTCTTTTGAGTCAGAGTCCGGTATTCCTGGGATTGATAGCCTAGATGCTGTTGTTTTGTCCAGGCCGTCTTTTTTCCTTTTCTTTTGAGTCGATTGTAACCGAGGAATTGGACGAATTGGCAGTTGTGAATGAGAATGGTACCACTGCTATTTCTGAGTACTTTTCTGTGCCACTTGTTTACTGCATTAATCAGGACTTTCAAAACTTTGATAAAAATGACGAGGAAGAAATTCCTCCAGTTTTAAAACATTTGATTGATTGCGAGGAAGGGAGGTTTGTAAAACCCCTTGTTTATGAAATCACTTCAATTAATGTTGGTACTGAGAAGGATCCACGTCTGGTCCAGATCGGGTCCATGTTGTCTTCGGAGGAACGCGAGCGCTTAGTCACTTTATTAAAAGATTTCAAAGATGTTTTCGTGTGGTCCTATGAAGACATGCCTGGAATCGATCCTGAGATTGTACAGCACCGGATCCCTCTTGACCTTAAGGCCCGACCCGTTAAGCAGAAGCTTCGGAGAATACGCCCGGATTGGGCTCTGAAAATCAAGAAAGAGGTCACCAAGCAGATAGATGCAGGGTTCTTGCTAGTATCTAAGTATCCTACTTGGTTGGCTAACATTGTTCCGGTGCCGAAGAAAGATGACAGAATTCAGGTGTGTGTGGATTTCAAAGATCTGAACAAAGCTAGTCCAAAGGACGACTTTCCTTTACCGCACATCGACGAATTGGTGGACTTTACCGCAGGGCATGCGCTGCTCTCCTTTATGGATGGGTTTTCCGGGTACAACCAGATCTTGATGGCACCCGAGGATAGGGAGAAGACTGCCTTCACCATGCCATGGGGAACCAACTGCTATAGGGTGATGCCGTTCGGTTTGAAAAATGCTGGGGCTACTTATCAACGGGCTGCAACTATGATCTTGCATGATATGATCCACAAAGAGGTTGATGTGTATGTGGATGACATGATTGTTAAGTCCAAGGAAAGAGAAGGCCACTACACTGCCTTGAAGAAATTTTTCCAACAGATTAGAGAATATCGGTTGCGACTGAATCCTCAGAAATGTACTTTTGGTGTTACAGCAGGGAAAATGCTGCGGTTCTTGATTACACAAAGGGGCATTGTAGACACCCCATTTTTGACCGTCCTCAAGACTTGGACGTCACCGTTGGAACACTCGGTGATTATCCATGTTTGTGTTCGTTTGGAGTTCCCGGAGGTCTCGGCTACGCGCCTTGCCTCAGGATCTCCGAACTCGACCGTTTTGTGTCTGGTTTTGCACCAAACACTTGTGTTTTGCCTTGGAGGGGCAGGGAATGCCTTGCAAGGCATCCCCACACACCACCGGCAGTGGCTAGAGGCCACCGGCTGGTTTTTGTTGCCACCGGCAATACATTTTGCCGGTCGGCACTCTTTGTTGCCGGTCGGCACTCCATTTTGTCAAAATGACAATTTTGAGTGGCCGACCACTGTTCATCTACTTTTTGTAGATATTTTGTGCCAGCTGTGATAGCTGGCACCCACTCCATTCCCCTCCATACACGTGTATGGAGGGATTTCCCTCTTGAATGGCTTGTTTTGTAAGCTTTACAAGAGGGAATTGCCTATATAGGAGAGGGTTCTCTCTTGGCATGGAGGTTAGATACTTGTTAGACATTTTAGACAGCTTTGGAAAAGCTTGAGTTCTAGGGTTAGGGTTAGATATATTTTCCTATCTCTATAAGTGTGTGTTTTGTGCCATTTTTGCTCACACACACACACTAACACACTATCTCTTGGACTTGAGACTCTTGGAGGCTTGTTTGAGTGTTTTGGAGGTGGATTCAAGCCAAGAAGGGCTGTTGGAGCATCATTTGTGAAGGTGGTCTTCAAGGGTAAGAAACTTCCCTTTTATTCCCATTTTTGTATCCTATTTCTACCTATCTTAGAGCTGTTTTTGTGTTTAGTGTATAACATAAAAAAGTTCTGTTTTTAGGCCCTCTTGATAGTTTATTAAGATTGTTTTGTGCTTTGGGGAAGTTTGACCCCTCTTAGGCCTTGCAAGGCCCTTGTTTTGTGCCATTTTGTGCAAGTTTCGAGACTTTGGTGTTTGGGCCTCTTCACCACTGAAATCTTGAGGGATTTCAGTGGTGGAGATGGTGCCTTGAAGTCTCCAAAAGGGGAGGGCCACCCCCTCTCCTTGTTGTCCTTGAAAGGGACCATTTTTGGCCTCTTGAGGGAGCCTATGTTAGAGTGTGTGTTGATCATGTCTAGGCTGCATTTCATGCTTATTATGCCATAATATAATCATGTTGTGTGTTGGTTTTGGTACACCATGCATGCTTAGCATACCTACCATGTAATGCCTTGTAATTGCCTTAATATGCCTTAGATTGTTAGCCTTTGTTCGAGCATGTTTTAGGCTTAGCCTTGTGAATGTTTTGTGCTTATTTTGCCATGCTTTAGGTCTGTCCATAGTTGTTTGGGTCGATTTTGGCATGCTTAGTATAGCTCCTTTGCATTTGTGGCTTGTCGGGCTTGTATGCCTCAAGTATGTGAATGTGTAGCATGTGTTGATTGCATCATTTTGGTGGTTTGGAACCATCCAACATGTAATTTCAATCCCTTTGGCATGCTCATATGTTTGCCTTAGTTGCCTCTTTGTTGCTTTGAGAGCATGTGTTGTATGCCCTATGTTTTGACCATTGTGCATGCCTTTGAATTTGAACCACTTAGATGCCATCTAAGTAGTCCTTTGGCCTTGTTTTAATATGCTAAAAATCTGTTTTTAGTTGTTTAATGCATGCCATGTTTGTTATGCTAAGTGTGCTTCAAGGCTCCATGACTTGCCTCAAGTACTTGGACCATGCTTGCATGCTCATGCTTGTCTCATTTGAGTTGGTTTGGCACCACATTTTGACATGATTTTAAAGCTCTTCATTCCATGCCAATTGTCCATGTTTAGCCTCTTTCAAGTGTGTTTGAGAGTTGCTTGTTTAATGCTTAGGTTTGTGCCTTAACATGCGCATGCATGTGCGTGTGCTTAGCCTTCCCTTTTGGGCACTTTGGCTACTGATTTTGGGCCTATTTGGAGTTGCCTAAGTCATGTTTAAGTCCACCCCTTTGCTTAGTTTGCATGCTTGCCTTGTATGTGTGTTTGCATACTAGCATTCTTGTTTGCATCCCATGTTGCATACTAGTTGACATGTTTAGGATTGCACACATAGACATGCATGCCTTGTTCCTTGATTTGGTGATAGGAATTGGGCCTCATTTTGTTTGATTAGTTTGCATTTCATTTGACATGAAAGTGCACACTTGATCCTTTAGGCCACCATGCATAGAAATGCGTGATTGGTGGCCCGAGAATCGAGGCACATCCTCCCTTGAGTCATTAACATGATAGGGAGTGTGATTGGTGCATACATAGCTTGAATTGTATTGCCATGCAAGATTTTTCCCTCTGCTGTTGTGAGTTGCAGGTTCTGCAGGGACTTATTACCGGCCGGCAGTATTTAGTGCCGACCGGCAGTCAATCTATGGCCGATGGATCTATTTTGTGCCGGTGACCACAATTCATTGCCGGTGGTCTTTCCACTCAGCCGGTAGTATCCCCCAATATCCTGAGAGGCATTCCTGAGACTTTGACAGTTTTCAGAGGAGCAAAGCGGGGAAAACAGAGGCAGACTATGCATGGCAGTGCGATTCCGAGCAAGTCCCGAGCATGTGCTGCACCTGGCCCGCTTCCCGAGGGCTTCACTGTTTTAGTTAGATTAATTTGTTTAGTTAATTTAATTGATCTGTAATATTTAATTAGCTTGCGTAGTTAATTAATTTGTATATTCTTTTGGCCCCTCCGGGTGAGTGCAAATTTGTAATAAGCGTGCGTGAGTGGTGTGTATGTCTTCCAACCCCACGTCTTTCTTCCCTTTTATTTACCTGCTTACGATGGTAGATTAGGGCACGTTTATTTTAGCATACCTTATGCAATGCATGCGTGCATCCATGCATTTGTTTACATGCACCGGGCTCGGTACATCATACAAACCGCATTGTATCTTCAAATCTAACTTGAATACGCGCACCGAATGATTGCATTTCACATGCCATTTTAGGGTTAGCCGAGCCTATCCTAATCACATTCTGCATGCGATGCATTAGTCACTCTAACATGAACTAGGGCATGCATTTCGCTAACTAGTTTATTGTTTTGGCACGGAGTACAATGTAAGTATTTATGCTTTAGCATATCGCATGCGTGTGAATGTTAACATAACGGCATAATTACCTTGCGGCTAAATGCTTATATGAGATAAACTGTCTGAATGCCTGTGGGTGGAGGTTGGATTGTTTGAGTTGGGAAAACTCATTGAAATCTGTGTTTTAGCCTACTTGCGAGTAGCAATTTCCAAAGCACTTTTCAAAACAAACGGATATGCAATGCTTGTTTCCAAATTAGGCAATCTAGTCTATATTTGTTTGCTGTGCGCATAACATAGTAATTCTAGGCTAATAACCGGAATAAGAACACATAACGTTTTCAAAATCGGATATCACAGTTAGTAGAGGCCGGTCTTCGGACCGGGCGAAAGGGGGTGCTCATAGCTGACCTTCCCCAATCGTACCCAAGTTCCCGAGCCGAGGCAACTTTGGTGATGACGGACACGTGGCCTTTGGCACCGAGTCAGGGTTTCCTAAATCCCCCCATAAAAAATATTTAGGTGGCGACTCTGTATCTGGCAAAGCAGTCCATGTTTGGCACTTCTTTTCAAAAATCTGTTTCTCAAAACGATTTGCCGGATTTGGACTCTTTGGTTCAGATTTAGAACCGTGACAATTAGAGTCCGAACTGTAGTAGACCCGCAATACGAACGGAACGGGACTTAACCCTCCCGGGATGCGTTCGGGGACGTCTACAGGCATCGAAGTCGATCCTTCCAAGATTAAGGCCATCTTAGAAGTGCCACCACCAAGGACTGAAAAGGAGGTGTGCGGCTTTCTGGTTAAAGTGCAATTCATAAGACGGTTTATTGAAAAATTAACCTTGACTTGTGAACCACTATTTAGTCTCCTGAAGAAAGGAAAGAAATTCCAATGGGATGACCGATGCCAGGTTGCTTTTGAACAAATGAAGCAGTATCTACAGAACCCACTCGTGTTGTCACTGCCAGAGCCGGGGAAGCCGTTGATTTTGTACCTGTCAGTAACCGACACGACTATGGGCTGCATGCTTGCGCAGGAATCTGAGGATAAAGTGGAGAAGGCCATCTATTACCTGAGCAAGAAGATGCTAGAATATGAGACCCGTTACACTCCGCTGGAGAAGGCTTGTTTGGCCTTGGTATGGGCTACCAGGAAGTTGAGGCACTACCTGTTAGCTCACTCCGTAATTCTGGTTTCGAGATTGGATCCCATAAAATATCTCTTCGAGAAACCAACGCTTACGGGTAGGCTAGCCCGTTGGTTGCTTCTTCTCTCCGAATTTGATTTGAAGTACATGACTCGCAAGTCTGTGAAAGGGAGAGCAGTAGCGGAGTTCCTAGCCGATCACCCAGTGGAGGGAGATGAAGCAGTAGAGTATCTGTTCCCAAATGAGGCCATTCTGCAGGTCGAAGAAGAGATTTGGACTATGTACTTTGACGGAGCGTCTAACCAGTACGAGTATGTGATAGGGGTGTTGCTGATAGCGCCCGACAATTCCCACATACCTTTAGCTTTCAAACTCTGGTTCAAGGTATCGAACAACGAAGCAGAATACGAGGCATGTATCGCTGGCGTGGAAGCCGCCCTAGAACTAAGGGTAAAACGGTTGGACGTCATTGGGGACTCAAACCTGGTTGTGTCTCAAGCGAAAGAAGACTAGAAGGTTAAAGAGGAAAGGATGAAAATCTATCACCAAACCCTAGATGTTCTGATTCCTAGGTTTGAGAAACTAACCTTCACGCATCTGTTAAGAGAGAGAGCAACAGGTTCGCTGATGCTCTATCAACTCTATCTTCCATGATAGACATCCCTTTGGGACTTTGGATGCGTCCAATCATTATTGAACAGAGGTATGTGCCGGCCTACGAGCTAATTGCTGCAATAGATGAAGTACAAGATTAAAACCCCTGGTACTATGACATCCGAAACTTCTTGGAAAATGAGGCTTATCCACAAGGGGCAAATGCCAAAGACAAAAGGGCAATACGGAGAATGGCTACTCAGTTTATCATTTACGGGGGTAAATTGTACAAACAGGGCCATCTGGGAATGCATAAATTGTGTGTTGATGAAGAAGAGTCGAAGTGCCTAATGGAGGCCATCCATAGAGGAGAGTGTGGTTCGCACACGAGCGGAGTAATGCTAGCTCGGAAAATTCTTAGACAGGGTTACTACTAGTCAACCATGGAGGAGGATTGTATTGGTTTTGTTCGGCGATGCCACAAATACCAGATCCATGCAAATCGCATGAACATCCCGCTGTCAAAGCTGTACAACATGACTTCACCGTGGCCATTTTCAGTTTGGGGAATTGATGTTATTAGGGCAGTTACTCCGAAGGGGTCAAATGGGCATGAGTATATCCTGGTGGCGATAAACTACTTTACAAAGTGGGTCGAGGCCCAATCCTATGCAGTGCTGAAAGCGTCACACGTAGCCAAGTTCATCAGGAATAACATTATCTGTCATTATGGGGTCCTGAATGAGATCATTTCGGACAATGGTTCCCACTTCAAGAAGGAAGTGATCGACTTGTTGGAGAAGTACAACGTGGCTTTTCATAAGGCATCCACATATCGGCCGCAAACCAACGGAGCTGTTGAGGCCGCCAACAAGAACATCAAGCACATTCTACAGAAGATGGTGGAAACCTATAGGGACTGGCCAGATAAGCTGCCATTTGCTCTTTGGGGTTATAGAACATCAATTCGAACTTCTACTGGGGAAACTACGTATTCTCTAGTTTATGAGATGGAGGCTATTCTGCCGATCGAAGTTGAAGTTCCGTCGCTGCGGGTTATAGCTGAGTTCCAGATAGCAGAAGCGGATTGGCAGTAGAGCAGGTTCGAGGAACTTATGTTGTTCAATGAGAGGAGGCTGAAAGCACTATACCACGTCCAAGGTTATCAACGAAGGATTGCCAGGGCTTTCAACAAGAAAGTTAAGACCAGGAATCTAAAAGAAGGGGATTTGGTGCTCAAAGACAACGGAGCTCTCATCTATGACCCTAGGGGCAAGTTCAGACCTAATTGGATTGGTCCTTACATCATCAAATCTATTTGGTCGGGTGGAGCTGTTATCCTTATGGACTTAGATGGCATTGAATTCTCCCAACCAATCAACATAGACAAGTTGAAGAAATACTATCCTTGAGTGGCTCGCTAGGCTGAAAACCCGAAAGGGCGACCTAGGCAAAAGTTAGAGCACAAAAAAATTTGAAAAAAAGAAAAATTGAACTCGCAAGGTTGAAAACCCAGAAAGGGCGGCCTAGGCAAAAGTTAGAGCACAAAAAAAATTTGAAAAAAAGAAAAACTGAGCTCGCAGGATTGAAAACCCAGAAAGGGCGGCCTTGGCAAAAGTTAGAGCGCAAAAGGAGAGTGTTAATACCCGAGTGAACCCGAACTGAACTATGTAAGGCTTGATTCCTATGTTCAGGATATGTAGGCAACTTCACTCTGAAGTACAGCCATAAACACTTCCGAATCAACTGTGTCCATGTGATTGTTATCATGACCCGAACTCGCCCCATGGGTTAAGGACATAACCGGCCAGTAATCACGAGATTACCTACGGCCTTAAACCAAATCAGATATATTTTAACAGAGTTAAGGGGGCCAGACGGAAGCAATTTCAAACTTTTGTCCATAGAGCTGTGCTTACATGGCACATCATAACATTTTACAAACATACATTAATAACTCACATCAAGGAAAGTTAACATATAAGCTTTACATAACAGGATCATTCAAGTCATGGTCAACCAATCAAAACTATGTACAACCGTAATCCAAAGTTCTCGCCAACATGACAAAATATAACAAAATAGTAAAAGGGCGAAAATAAGTCTCATGCGTGAGGCGTATGGGCTGACTCTTCAAAACCTTGACTGTTTCACACAAACTTCACTGAGGCTGGGTTTGGACCTCCTTGGCTCACCTACAAACACATGAATGAGCGTGAGCGAAAGCCTAGTGAATAATATCAAGTAAAGAAAATACACGAACGGTATTTAGAACAACATACATCAGACGACCTTGGGCCCAATTCATATTTCTATCTAGTATATATATATAGGTCAAGTGACTGCGGTTCCAAACACATCAAATGGCCTCGGGCCCAATTCATTCATATCCGACGGCCTTTGGCCCAATCGTTCCTGTCCAACGGCCTTTGGCCCATTCATTCATGTCAAACGGCCTTTGGCCCATTCATTCATGTCAAACGGTCTTTGGCCCAACATTCATGCATGTTAAACGGCCTTTGGCCCAATCAATTGTACCCAACGGCCTTTGGCCCAACCATATGGCATAACAAACATTTGTCCACAATTCAAATTAACAACTTATAAGACTTATATGGGAATAAGCAGTTGGACAAATAACATACTTCAAAATATCTTTACTAAGATATTACTCACAGTGTTCTGCCAGCGGATTTGCCCTGGAACTCGACCCTACACGTTTCATGAACACAATGGGTTACAAACAATTCAATCCGTTCTTAATTCATGCATCCCTCTTAGGCTTCTTTCTTATTCTTTTAAATCATTTATGATGCTCAATGCATGCCTAAGAGTGCTTAGAAATAAAAAAGAACGGAAAATGAAACACAGAACACCTTTACAAAATTTCTGAGACAGGGGTCCCTGCTCGAGCGGACCCTCATGGTCTGCAAAAGTACTGGTTGCCTCATTTTTATGCTCGAGCGTGAATTCGGACGCTCGAGCTGAAAGTCACACCACATGGCTCCCCGCTCGAGCGTGAATGTACCCGCTCGAGCGGACATTAACGTCTGCAAAAATTCTGGGAGCTCGTATTTCACACTCGAGCGGCTCTTTCCCCGCTCGAGCGGACATGCCAAATTCTGGGTTTCCCAGAACTATTCTTGAGGCTCAAATTCGATATTCAAAGGCTATAAAGCTCGAATTAAGGTACCAAAAGTAGGGAAACACATCATATATCATGAGTATACAAGCAATATGAGGCCAATTGCTCAAAATCATGGTCACATTCTCAAATTATTTAACATTTCTTTTGTATAATCAAAACTCATGCATTCAAACCTCATATAAGCTCTACATCTCCAATTATCAAACATGCATGTCAATTTTTGACTTCATTTCCATTTCAAATCTTACAAATGACACTTATTATTATGAAACCCATGAAAATTATGCATGCATGTGAAGATTGGTGCCCAATTCTCCATGTTCAACATTATTCATGCTAGCTTATGTAATTTCATGGCAATTCATGGTGATTCATAGTAACTTCATGCATGTATGTGCATTGTAACGTCATATTCAACTCAATCTTTGCCATGAGCTACCATACCACTTGAATTCACAAAATTACATACTTAACTCATAAATTAAGAGTTGATTACTCACCTAGGAGCTTCAAACACTCAAGTTCTTGAATCCTCTTGCAATTCTTCAATGTTGGCCCCTCTCTCTCTCACTAAATTCGGCCTTTCTCTCTCTAGAGAGCTAATCTCAGCCAAATGAGTGAAATGAGCTTAAAACCAAATGAATGTGAGTGTAATGCCCCCTTTTTATAGTCTCCCACTTAATCAAATTGATTAAGGTTAATAATAATGCTCTAATTAATCATTCTAAATCTAATTATTTTGATCTGAATAAATTTCTAATTAAATTTCACCATAGGCTCTAAAAAGTATGCCAATCACAATGGCATAGTCAATTTTGGCTTCTGTGGCCGATAAGGCCTCCAATTTAAATTCTAAAGCAGATTGTCAAACAGATTTTCCTACGGTGAACAGATAGAAATTCAAAACCACATATATTCATATAAATGGCACTCAAAATCATGTCAAACACATAATCACATTCGTAATTAAGATTAATTAGCACAATACAGAGCAGGGTTATCACAATTGTTTTGGTCATCTTTGTCTTTTCTGCATCCAAGAGTTCGATTATGATCTTTGCTATTAGAGCCGGTTACAGTGCAGTGCTTTTTAGACAAGGGGCAATTTCCTAGTTATTGGATTTGGGGTTGTACACCTCAAGGATAGATTCCGGGTGTGTCCAGTTGTGATTCTTATCGAAAATGGTTTTGAAAAGTTTTAATAAAAGTTGGTTTTGTTCAAATTAATCTTTTTACAACTTAGACCATTTTTGGACCAAAAGGAAAATTTTCAGTACCCACAACCTTCAATTTCATTGATTTCAATATAGAGTTCTCCGACTCTTGATACAAATCGAAGTTGCTTTTTATTACATTCAAAAGGAAAGCTTGAAAGAACAGATTAAAGCAATAAACTTGGGGCATAGTTGAGTCAGGTGTTCCTGCGCCCCTCCCAGAGCTTGTGGAAGCTTCAGATGCCAAAGTAGGCCCGGTTTGTGCCTCATCATCAAGCCAAGCTCTGCCTTCGCTAGAAAGGGCGTAATTGAAATTGGGAGTGGGGACGAGAAGTTCTCTTGTCCTCTATGCAGTGGAATATCGAGCTAGCTGTGAGCCTCGGATTGGAAATGAAGATGGGTACTCTACCCCTCTTCTGGGCAAGTCTGGTCATGTCCGAACTGACGCTGGAACCAAAATGGAAAATAGAAGACATAGTGTGTCAAGCTAATCAATTGAATGCCAGGTTGTTGAGACATGCTGTAGCTCATCTTAGGCAGATCAAACCAAGAGCAACACCAAGCAATGTCGACAGCGGACCTGTTGCACATCCAGTGGCACCACCACCCCTCGTTCGGGAAATCAATTAGTCATGGGCAAAAGAAATAGCCGCGCGTTGAATATGCAGGACAAGAGTCCACTACCTTCAACCTGTCCATGAGCCATACCTGGGGAGGGATGAAAAATAAGAGAGATTAAAGAATATAGAGATGTACGTGGAGAGAAAAAGTGAGAAAAGGGTTTTGAGAGAAAAACAGAGCCTGAGGGCCGAGTGATGTGAGAAACACATGTGAGAAGGGTAGGAAACATTATCTGCAAGAGTAGTGGACTTCTTGTGAACCTGGTTGTCTCCCGGCGATGGAAAGCATCTAAACCCATTAGACTCTCGGCTAGTGTCAAGCCAATACGGCTCTTGCCCTCCTTCAAGCCTTGGGCAACTTCTATCAAGTGAATGCTAGACCCTCCAAAGCCAGGGGCAAAAAGAAAATGAGCTAACATACACAGGTAGAGGGCATGTTGCCGAAAACCTTGCCAAAGATGATCGCCACGGTTGCCGGCATCAGAAAATCGGTGAATGAAGTTGGGAATATCCAACTCCCCATTGTGAACTAAAGATCGAGCATCATGTAAAGTGAGCCCACACATCCGTCCTAAAGCCTGCATGTGGCCAAAACGAGGCTGGGGCAAGATCTCCTCATCACGCCAGGATTCCATCAAAGCTTGGAATTCTTCGATTGTGGGACATATCTCTTGCCCCCGAAGCTAAACACATGCGTAACTGAGTTCTAATATCTAGTCGCAGCATGGAGGAATGGAAAATACAACAGAGTACGACTTAGCGGGAATAGTGCATTTATCTCAAAACCTTAGAAATTCAGCTTTTCCGAGCCATCTAAATTTGCAATCCAATCGGAGAGTTTTTCGGTTCCATTTGTGGCAAGAACAGAGCTGGAATGAAGAAACTACAAAGTCCTAACTTTTATAGAAGATAAGGCACTGAGTGGAAGATAGGTGGTAGCCATCTAAAGATTCTCTGCATCACTAGCCGATTGGCCAGTTAAGGTAGCTGACTGGTCACTTTAGTGGCCGACAATCATCATAAGTGGCCAACAGCCATTGTTAGTCTTAGCAGAATGTCTTTAGCCTTCCTGTGTGTTGAGAATGCTGAAAACTTGTTTTGTTCTACTCTGGATGCGTTCCGCTATTTTGTTTTAGTAGTTTTGTTGAGTCATTCTCGAGTTTGTTTCAATTTGTTTATCGAGTTGTTGTAATTTGTTTACTGAGTTGTTGCAATTTGCTTATCGAGTTGTATTTGTTTCGTTTATCGAGTTGTTGTTTTGTTTTTCGAGTTGTTGCATTAGTTGTTCTTTGAGTTGTCATATTTTGTTTTGGTTGGTTCACTACCTGACTAAGCAATTGTCAAGACAATATACAATATTCAATTTCCATTAATCCCGTTTTTGTGTAATATGGTGCAATGCGATGCTCGGAATATGAAATGCAACACGTTTTCATCAAAAAGCTGTTTTCATTCCAATCATGGTTTCTTTCTACAAAGAGTACAAGTTTTAAAGAAAATAAAACTGCCTAAGGCTGTACAATATGTTAACACTACTAGCAAAAACAGAAACAAAGTAAAAGCATCTAAATCGGTGCCATCCATCTCAGGATCGAGAGGCCCTCTTCATCCTCTTCCTCGGCTGAGTGGACTCAGAGCTGTCGCCATAAGCACCATTGTCCGAATCTGAGCCAGAGCCGGAGCCTGAACTAGAGCTGCCTCCACTCCCATCCTCAGAGCCCTTCTCAGCATCGTCACCACCCTCAGAACCTGAGCTGGTGCCGTCGCCTCCACCATCAGATGACTCTGACTGGGGACTCACTGGCTCCTCGTCCTCACTGGACTCATCATCGTTGTCATGCATGACAGGCTCCCGACGTCTCCCTCAGCCGTGTGCCAGAATCTCTCTCCCTGCTGCTGGAGAAGGCTCTAAGGGTCCTGTCTGTAAGGGTGTGACTTAAAAAGGCAATTTGAATATATCAGCCATAGCATGAGTATCAGATGCAAGTATGGTGTGTAGGGTGAGTACATGCAGAAGTCAGATACAATATGTGAATGCAATGTGTCAGATGTGATCTATGCATGCAATATATCAGTGCAATGTGGGAAAATGTTTAGTTGAGATGTCAGTTTCAGTATATCAGCAGAAATATGATAATCGAGATACAAGAACACTGAAAGTTACCTGAATGTCGTGGGAGCTAAGCATCGTCTTTCACCTCAAGATCACGTCCTCAAATGAGGCCAACACCTGAAGTAATCCCTCGACGTATCCGGTGGAGGGCTGTAAATGCAAGATGATCAGTGAATGAATGAATGTTTGAGTATCTGAGCGATAAATGAAAGTTGTAATGCATACCGGTGGTGAGTTAGGTGTCCTGACATATCTGTGACTAGGTAACGGGGGCTTAAGCAGAATTTGATAAGGCACTCCAGAGTACCGCCAACCTACCAGCTCGGTCGGAAGGTCTGGCCATCCAAAACTCTGCCTAATCTGGGGTATCCCTCTAGCCCCACCCCTTGGTACCGGGGCCTTGCTCGCCGAAGGGGCATCTGCTGCTCGGGCCCTGCTCGACGAAGGGATATCAGCTGCCCTCCCCGTGTGAACACGAACACCTGTCAGAGGAGGCATGAGGTACGTCTGGAGATAAGTCGTATAGTTCCCCTCCCCAATGAACAGGTCTGCATCTATGCCCCGCATGAAGTTAGTGATCTGTTGAGAGGAGAGACTCTCTGTGGCTCGCATAGAAGGCGGAGGCAGTAATGGAACCGACTGTAATGGCAGACCCAACGTCTGGCGCATGAAGCACTCGCCAAGAAACCAGGCTCGTCCTACTGGCCCCTCAAGCAGGAGCCGATACCGGGAGGCGTCCCAAGCTCCGGCAAAATGAAATCTGGCACCCTCTAGCATCGTCGCCCAAGGCTGCCATGTGACCTGTAGATAGCAAGTGCATAGATTGATTAGTTGCCATTAGATATGTAAAATGAATTGAAGCTGAAAGCAAAAAGAACTGTAAGTTTTGAATTACCTCTACCATCCTCACCATGTCAAAATACTGGCAAAGGTATGAGAGGGTCTCCCGGGTCTTTGGCTGGCACCGACCGTCATATCGATGCGGGTAGGGCACCTTAAAAGGCGTCTCGACCTCCGGCTTAGGAGCAAGCGTCGGGAAATAGGCATATACCCATAGCTGTGAAAAGCAAGAGGGCGGCAGTGACAATACAGATAAACACAGATGATGCAGAAAACAGAGTATGTGGGCGATGTACAGAAAATGCAGAATGCAAAGAATGCAGAATACAGAAAATGTAGAAAGCAAAGTGTGCAGTACAATGTATGGAAAGTACAAGTGTAGAGCAAAGATTAAACTATGTGTGTGTAGTGTGTAGTGTACAGAAAGTGCAAAGCAGAAAACATGGCAGAAAATGTAAAGCTGAAAAGTAAAGCATACCTCCCAGGCTCTCCAATAGCCGCCCACTCTATTCCCGCTCCTGCGGGAGATCGAGCTCATGTAGCAGTATAGGGTAGCGAGGCCGGCGCCGCCCCAATCATAATGCCGAACCTGGGATAAGTCCACTAAGGCGCTCAAAAGATACAACCCGACTGTGTTCGCCCTGTCGGCGAACAAGGTAGTGCCGAAGAGGAACATTAGGAAACCTCGGGTGTACTGCTCAGTCCCCTCTACAGTCATTGGGTCTGTTCCTCTGAAGTGGTCTGTGACCCAGGTATATCGGACCATACCTGATTGGAAGATAGGCGGGTGTGCTCCCAGCAAGTAGGTCCAAGCGGCCTCTCACTCACCCATGTCGAAGTTGTATGGGATCGGCCGGCCTCCCACCTCAAGGCCCGTCAGCATGGCAAAATCATATGGGGTTATCGTCATATCCCCAGTGGTAGAGAAATGGAAAGAGTTGGTGGTGTCCCACCATTTCTCTACCAGTGCGCCTAAGAGGGTCCTGCTCGCCATGAGGTGCGACAACCCCATGCAAAACAAACCAAACCCTGCCTCATCAATGATTTGCCAGAAGTCGTCTGGGAGGTCCATATACCACTCCCTCGCTGCGGTGGACCCATATTCGCGGGTGAAACGGGAGTCTACCGGTGTGAATGAGCAGAAATACAATGTGTGAATGTGTTCAGAATGAGCAGGAATGCAGTATGTGAATGTGTTTAGAATGAGCAGAAATACAGTGTGTACATGTGTTCAGAATGAGCAGATGAAATACAGTGCAAAAGTGCGAGCTATGCAAGAAATGTAAAGTACATCGCAGGAAATATAAGAATGCAGTATGTACCTCGGAGGCATCGTGGGACAGATGAGACTTTGGCTCTCGTAGCAGGAGATCTACTGATGCGCGTCGTGCAATTCCACTAAAATGACGGACTGTGCTAGGTGGTAGTGCATGTGCCTCAGGGCGGTACCTCTCTGGGTCGAAAGGCCGGACTCTGGGCGGCAACGGTATGTACTTAGGCTCTGCCTCCATCCTCGGAGAACCCCCGTCATGTGGAGCGTCGTCTGCCATCTAGAAAGAAGGTGAGAAAGTACGCGAAAATGAGCAAAATGGGCAAAAAGTGCCAAAAGTCAACAAAAGTCAACTCTCGGAGAGAGAAAATGGGAGAAAAAGTCAAAGCCGGGAAAAGGCGTCAAACTCAAGACAAACAAACCTCAAGTGGTGAAAATGGAGAAAAAATCTCCGAAAACAAATTTTGATCGATTCAAAACGGAGGAAACCGAAAGGTTTTAGTGAATCAACTTCGCGAGGGGCGTTGGAAAATGCGTGTAAAACACGGATCTAGGAGGAAAAAGTGTCTAGGAAGGAAGAGCAAGTGATTTCGGCACTGTGGGTGTGAGGGATGGTGACTTGGGAATGTGTTTTTAAAGTTCTCCATGCAAAAAGGCCGAAATGGCCCGAATCTGCCACAACTGACTAACCGGCCAGTTTTTCACTTTTCAACTCAAAGTGTTTCTGCGGAAGTTTCAACTCATGTCTTCGATGCGTGACTCATCGTCAACCGGCATGAACGAGGCGTATCCTTTTGAAATGCATTGTAACTCCTCCGAGAGGTAAATCGGAGGTTGCAACTGAATCAGTCTTGTTAAGGCACACGTTTCTTTATTCGGTGTTTTGCATTGAACATGCTGTTGATGTTGCATTGAATAAAGTATAGTTGTCATTGTATATAGAATATGTATGCTGCGTTGCATTGTATTAAACATGCTCTGATGTTTGCATAGAATATGCATGTTGCGTTGTATTGCATTGTGCATGCCCTTATATTCGCATAGAAAATGTCCGTACCTGTTGCATTGAACATGCATTCGGTGTTGCATAGAACATGCTCCATTTCTCGTTGCATAGAACATGCTCTATTTCTTGCATGATGCGCATGAAGCATGCCTCTCTAAGCATTGTGTAATGGTTATTCGTTTTGCATAGAACATGCATTCCTATTGTATCGTACTTGTCAAAATTTCTTTCTTGTGCAGGCACGATATTGTATGTACGGTTCATTCAAAGCTGGTGCAACTAGACGATATTGTATGTATGGTTCATTTAGAGGAATTCTGGGTAAGATCATTCCTGTCCTTTGAACTCCTTTGTTGGTTAGAAACATTCGGGTACGCCCGGTGTTTACACCACACCTTTGTTGGTTAGAAACATTCGGGTACGCCTGGTGTTTACACCACACCTTTGTTGGTTAGAAACACTCGGGTACACCCGGTGTTTACACCACTCCTTTGTTGGTTAGAAACATTCGGGTACGCCCGGTGTTTACACCACACCTTTGTTGGTTAGAAACACTCGGGTACGCCTGGTGTTTACACCACTCCTTTGTTGGTTAGAAACATTCGGGTATACCCGGTGTTTACAGCACACCTTTGTTGGTTAGAAACATTCGGATATGCCCAGTGTTTACACCACTCCTTGCTTTGGTTAGAAACATTGGGACGTGTGCTCGATGTTTATACCACCTCTTTGGTTAGAAGCGTTTGGGATGTGCGTCCGACGCTTATACCACCCCTTTGGTTAGAAGCATTGGGACGTGTGCTCGATGTTTATACCACCTCTTTGGTTAGAAGCGTTTGGGATGTGCGTCCGACGCTTATACCACCCCTTTGGTTAGAAGCATTGGGTTGCGTGCCCGATGTTTATACCACCCCTTTGGTTAGAAGCGTTTGGGATGTGTGTCCGACGCATATACCACCCCGTTGGTTAGAAACACTTGGGATGTGTGCCCGATGTCTATACCACCCCCTGGTTAGAAGCGTTTGGAACGTGGTTCGATGCTTATACCTATTTATTTTTGGTTAGAAACATTGGAACGTGCTCTGATGTTTATAACACCCTCCGGTGTTTGCACCTCTCTCTTTTCCCTCTTGGTCGTGGCGCGTTAGGATGCTTTGGTTAGATGCATCTGGATGGATTCCGATGCTTATACCGTTTTTTGTTTCGGTTGCATAATGGTTGGATGTGTTTCAATATTATTATGTGCTCTCTTTAGTTCGGAACCTTGGGGTGTGTCCCTGGGTTCACACCATTTCTTTCCTCGCGTGTGCCATGCGTTGGAATCTTGTTTGCCGCCTGGGGTGCGCCCGATGTTGGTGTTGTTCTTTACCTTTTTTGCATGAGGCGCAATTAAGATTGCATAATTTTCTTACATCCTTTCTGCATGGAATGTGGTTTGGTTCATGTTTACTTGCTTATGTACGAGTTTGCTGTAGCATTTCTTTGCATAACATTTGCATCTAGATGTTTCACTACAACCCTCATTGCATGATCATAAGTTATGTTCTGCATCGTGCATAGCATTTGCATCTTGCCCCAGAACTACGCTGGTTTGATTTCTTGCAAAGGGATACATAGGCAGCCTGCGGGCTCAACCATTCTTTGTTTTGATTGCTTGTTTGTCTGAGCCTTCGGCCTTGTCAAAAATTAGTCGTCTCTGGGCTTTGACATTCACTCCCGTCATTTCATGACTTTCGAGTTCTGTCAAAGAGGGGCAACTGTAGACACCCCATTTTTGACCGACCTCAAGACTCAGACGTCATCGTTTGTGCACTTGATGATTGTACTTGTTTGTGCTCGTTTTGAGTGCCTGAAGTTCTCAGCGGAACGCCTTGTCTTTGAGCCTCTAAACCCTCTTTGTTTTGTGCTTGTTTTTGGACCAAACCTTGGTGCCTCTTGCCTGGAGGGGGGAAGGGCCTTGTCGGCCACTTTTGGCCCTTGTCGGCCACTTTTCCCCCTTGTCGGCCACTTGAAGTGGTCGGTTGGCTAGGGGAGGTGGCCGGCCGGCCACCTAAAGTGGCCGACGACCATTTTTCTCCTTTTTCAGATATTTTCTTTGCCAGCTATG
>JAPPVO010000962.1:0-21588 GCA_030407325.1 Camellia japonica | reverse complement strand
GGGCTTTCAACAAGAAGGTTAAGTCCAGGAATTTGAAGGAAGGAGATTTGGTACTCAAAGACAACCGAGCTCCCATTCACGACCCAAGGGGAAGTTCAGACCCAATTGGACTGGTCCCTATATCATCAAGTCTATCTGGTCAGGTGGAGCTGTGGTTCTAATGGACCTAGATGGCCTAGAGTTCTCCCAACCGATCAACCATGACAAGTTGAAAGAAATATATCCTTGAGAGGCTCGCTAGGCCGAAAACCCGAAAGGGTGACCTAGGCAAAATTCAGAGCACAAAAAATTAGAAAATATAAAAACTGAGCTCGAAAGGTTGAAAACCCGCAAGGGCGGCCTTGGCAAAAGTTAGAGCGCAAAAGGAGAGTGAAAATACTCGAGTGAACCCAAGCCTGAACTACGTAAGGTTTGATTCCCATCTTTGGGATACGTAGGTAGCTTCATCTTGAAGTTCAGCCATAAACTTTTCCCTGATCAACTTTGTCCATTTGATCATCTCGGTCATCTTTGTCCATCAGCGTCTATAGCAATCTCCGGTGCAGTGCTATTCAGACTAGGGGCAACTTTCCGTTGCTGTACAGTGCCGCGGTACCGTTCAAACAAGGGGCAACTTTCCAGTTGCTAGGATCCGGGGTTGTGCATCTCAGTGACAGATCTCAGGCATGTCCAGTTCTGATCCATACCGAAAATAGTTTTGAAAAGTTTTAATGAAGATGACTTTGTTCAAATAAATCTTTTTACAACTAAGACCATTTTTGGACCAAAACGAAAATTTTCAGTACCACAATCTTCAATTTCATTGATTTCAATACAGAGTTCTCTTGCTCTTGCATACGATTGAAGTTGCTTTTTATCACTCACAAAAAAACTTGAAAGTACTAAAAGCAATAAATCCGGGGCATAGTCAAGTCAGGTGTTCCTGCGCCCCCTCCCAGAGCTGGTTGAAGCCTCTGATGCCAAAATGGGCCCTTCCTGTGCCTCTTCATTAAGCCAATCTAAGCACTCATCAGACAAAGTACAACCGAAAGTGGGAGCAGGGGCCAGGAGTTCTCTCGTCCTCCATGCTGTGGCATATCGGGCCAGCTGTGCGCCTCGAATCGAGAATGTAGCCGGGTACTCTATCCCTTCCGGCGGGCAAGTCTGATCATGACCAAACTGGCGCAGGATACGGAATGGAAAGTAGAAGACACAGTGAGTTAAGCCAATCAATTGGATCCCGGGTTGACGGGTCATGCTGTAGCTCATTACTGGGAGATTGAGCCAAGGGCACCGCCAAGCAATACGGTCTGCGGACAAACTGCACATCCATTCGAACCACCAACCCTCATCAAGGGCATCAACTAGGCGTTGCCGAAAGAAGTAACCGCGAGCTGAATAAGCTGGGCAAGAGTCCACAACCTGCAGTTTATCCATCAACCATACCTAGGGAGGGATGACAAATGAGAGAATAAAGAATAGAGAGATGTACGATGAGAGAAAAAGTAAGAAAAGGGTTTCGCAAGAAAAATCGAGCCTGAGGGCCGAGTGATGTGAGCAAACATATATGTGAGATTGGGTGGGAAACATTACCTGCAGTAATAGTGGACTCCCTGCTAATCTGGTTGTCTCTCGACGATAAAATGCGTCTAAGCCCAGCAACGTCTCAGCCAGAATCATGGTGATGCAGCTTTTGCCCTCCTTCAAGCCTTGGGCAACCTCAATCAACCGGACAATAGACCCTCCGGGACCTGAGACAAACAGAAAATGAGATAGCATGCACAAACAGAGGGCGTGTCGCCAGAAGCCTTGCCAGTGATGGTCACCGCGATCACCAGTCTCAGAAAAACGGCAAACCAAGCTCGGAACATCCAGCATCCCATCACAAATCAGAGAACGAGCATCGGGTATTGAGAGCCCACACATTTTCCCTAAGACTTGGGCATGGCCAAAACGAAGTTGGGGAAAATTTCTTCATTCGCTCAGTTTCCATTAGAGCTTGGAAATCTTCGAAGGTAGGACACACCTCTTGCCCGCTAAAGCTGAAGACGTGTGTCACCGGATTCCAAAACCTTGCCGCGGCATGAAGAAATGGAAAATGCAGCGGGGTACGACGCAAAGTGAATAGTGCGTTTATGCCAAAGGCCCGGAAATTCAGCTTTTCCGAGCCATCCAAGTTGTTAATCCAAGTTGCGAGATTTTGGGCAAGGAATTCTTCCATTTGGAGTAAATCAGAGTGGAAATGAAGAAAACTACGAAGCTGGAGTCTTTTGTAGGAGATAAGGTTGAATGGAGGACAGGTGTCAGCATTCTGCTGGTTCCTCCCATTCTTGGCCGACCGGCCAAATAGATTGCCGACCGGCCAAATATATTGCCGACCGGCCATCTGTTTTGGCCGATGGATCATTTTTTTGGCCGATGGCCTTTACTCACGGCCGGTGGACTTTTAGCTGGGCCGGTGGTTCTCCCCCTTGTCCCCTGAGCTTTCCATGCTAAGGATTAGAGAATCCCACCACCCTCCCAATACCCTCCAGTGATCGATTCTCACGAGGGCGCGCCCATTTGCTTATCGAGTTGTTGTGTATTTGCTTATTGAGTTGTATTCCACTCTCTTTAAGTCTTTGTACCGTTTATCGAGTTGTACTCGCACCTGCTTGGTCATAACGAGTCCCTTTGTTTTGCTTATCCAGTTGTATTTGGTTCGCTACCTGATTGTTACGATGCGATGCTTCGTTTTCAAAATACGGTGTCAATTTGATTCACATTGTTATGTGATGCCTTGCGATGCGATGCATAGAACGTGCAAATGCAACACCTTTTGAACAAATAGCTGTTTCATTTCCGTCATGTATTTCTAAAAAAAAAAGAAGAAGAAGAAGAAGAATATGTGATTTCAAAAAATAGAACCTGCCTGAGGCAATGCAATATGCTTAAACTCCTAATAAAAAGGAAAGTAAAGCAGGAAAATAACAGGGTAGCAGGGTACTGGAATGGATACTAGTAACCTCCCCTCGTGGTCATTGTACCTTTCGCGCCCTTGTTCGGGTCAATTGTGTGGTTTGGCACCTTCATCATTCAAGGCAATACAAGAAAATGCACTGTCAGAATGCAAGTGGACCTTCGAGTTGACCTCAGGCCATGACTTTTATGAGCGATACTCGGTACATGCGAAGGACGCTCCTTCCCGTATCCTTTTATATCTTGTGAATTCCATAAATCATATCAATCATACTGTGTTGCAGTACGTTGCATTTCCGCATCATGTTTTACCATGTTCAATTTCAATTTCCTTTTATACACATTGCGTGCATGCGTGCATTGCTTTACTTATATGTGTTCAAGTTCCTTTTTATACACATTGCGTGCATGCGTGCATTGCTTTACTTATATGTGTTCAAGTTCCTTTTTATACACATTGCGTGCATGCGTGCATTGCTTTACTTATATGTGTTCAAGTTCCTTTATTTATATATACATTGCGTGCATGCGTGCATTGCTTTACTTATATGTGTTCAAGTTCCTTTTTTATACACATTGCATGCATGCGTGCATTGCTTTACTTATATGTGTTCAAGTTCCTTTATTTATATACACATTGCGTGCATGCGTGCATTGCTTTACTTATATGTGTTCAAGCTCCCTTTATATACACATTGCTTGCATGCGTGCATTACTTTACTCACATGTGTTCAACCCCACTATTTTGCTATACACATTGCATACGTTGCCACGCACTTTCGATTGCATTGTCATGCATGTTGCTAACGACATTGTACCTGTTAAGTTTGTTTTCTTTTCAGGCACGATATTGTATGTACGGTTCATTTGAGACCGGTGCAACCGGACGAGCCGCACAGGTATTGTATCCTCCAAGTGAGACGTATTGAGAATTGCATAATTCTCTTACATCCTTTCTGCATTGTAGTGTAGTCTGGTGTATGCTAGCTTAAAACTGTTGCATGTGTGCTTCGTTACAGTTTTCTTTGCATGGTCATAAGTTATGCTCGGCTTCTTGCATTTTCAGTTGCATTTTGCCCCTGCCTTCGGGCGCATACCTTGTTTGTCTTGCATGTTTGTCCAAGTCTTCGGCCTTGTCAAAAATGGGTCGTCTCTGGGCTTTGACATTCACTCCCGTCATTGTTATGACTTTCGAGTTCTGTCAAAGAGGGGCAACTGTAGACACCCCATTTTTGACCGTCCTCAAGACTTGGACGTCACCGTTTGAACACTCGGTGATTATCCATGTTTGTGTTCGTTTGGAGTTCCCGGAGGTTTCGGCTACGCGCCCTACCTCAGGATCTCCGAACTCGACCGTTTTGTGTCTGGTTTTGCACCAAACACTTGTGTTTTTGCCTTGAAAGGCAGGGAATGGCTTTCTGGCCATCTCCACACCCCACCGGCCCTCCCCTACCATCACCGGCCGCATATGTGTACCACCGGCACTGTTTTCTTAAAAACCATGGCCGGTCGGCACTATATGTTGTCGACCGGCACCTTTTTCGGCTGGTGACCTTTTTGGCTGGCCGGTGTGACCTCTTTGCACTCTACAAGCCTGGTGCATGCCAGCTGGAATGCACCATCACATTCCCCCGTGCATAAGTGTGACCACTTTGCACCTTTGAACCCTCTAAGCTTCTAGAAGCTTGAACCTTTGGCCAAGCTTCTTGGAGAAGCTTGGCCAGCTGTCTTAGCTTCTCCAAGAAGCCTAGACTCTTTTGCCCCCCTTGAACCTTTCTCTTTGCTTAGCCATTAAGTTATTTGGCTTTGTCTTGGCCTATATAAGCACCCCTCCTCTCCCATTGAAAGGGGTTAGCCATTTTTGATCAAAAACCAGAGCTTGTGTATCTATATAGCTGCCATATATCTTCTCTCTCTAGATTTTCCCTCTCTCTCCTCTTGTGTGTGTGTGTTAGGGCCTAAAAGTGTGGTTTTACCTTACTTTTGCACCAATACACACACCATTACACCTTAGCTCGAGATTGGGAGGCTTGGAGGGTTGTTTGTTGAGTTTTTGGACTGGTTTTGATCAATAGAAGAGGGCTGTGCCACCTGTTCTTCAAGTGTTCTTCAAAGGTGAGCACTTTACTTTAGATTCCCCATTTTTGCAACAAGTTTTTACCTATCTTTCTTTGTGTTTTGAGCTTTGTGTATAACTGAAAAAAGTCTTATTTTTTCTTGCTCTAGAACTTTCATTAAGGTCATTTTGTGGTTTGAGTGCAAACTCACCCACTTAGGCCTTGTTTTGGCCTCTTTGGTGCCTTTTCGGTAAGGCTTTGTTTGCTTGTGTGTTTGGATCTTTTCACCACTGAAATCCAGTGGATTTTTGGTGGTGAGAAGGTGGTTTGAAGTCTTGTATAGGGGAGGGACACCCCTCTCCCCTTTGTCCCTCTTTGACCTTTACTTTTGGTTCAATGTGATAGCATGTATGAGCACTTGCATTTGGCTTCATTTCAGAGTTTTTTTGGATGTTTTGGAGCATGTTTAACCTCTGTCTAATGTGGGTTCATTAGTTCTTAGCATGCATCTCATACTTGCTTTGTAATGCTCTACTTTGCCTAGAAATGTGCCATGTATTTAGCCTAGCATATCCTCATGTTTTAGCTTAGCTTATTGAGGCTTTTGGTCATGATTTATCGTGCTTTAGGTCTGTTGGCCACTGATTTTGTCATGTTTGGCATGATTAGTATAGTTGCTTTGTATTTTGGCTTGTAAGCCTTGGTTGTATCGGCCTCTAGCATGCCTAGCTTAGGCCATCCTCATGATTTGGCATCATTTAGGATCCTATTTCAGTCCATAAATCATGTATGTATGCTTGCATATGTGACCTCTCTCATGCTTTGAAGGTGTCCCCTTTTATGCCTTGAAATAGGCCTCGTGCATGCTTGTATGTTTAAGGTATTTTGGGGCTGCCATATCAAAGGGTTTGGGTGTATTTTTGCATGCTAAAATTCTGTTTTTTCTTGTCTAATACATGCCATGAATGGTCATCTTAGTAGGTAGTGGAATGCTCCACTTTGTGCCTTAGACTTGGCCCCTTTTGGTTTGCATGTTAGCATGAATCATTGTCCACCTTTTTGAGCACTTTTTGCCACTGTTTTGGGGAGGTTTGAGGTCTGCCCCTCATGGCTTGAGTCCACCATTGTGTGATTGTCTCATACTTGTTGCATGGTTGATCCATAATATGTTGTTACATGCTAGTTCTATTGCATGATTTGTCCATGTTTGCCATGTATTCGCATTTTGCATGCTCTAGCACTTTGCATTTCCATATCTAGTTTACATCACATTTGGCATGTTTGCATCATAGCTTCTTATTGAACTTTTGAGCCATGTTGCATACATGCATTCCATGGCTTGGTTTGGGGTGTCAAACCAAGCGTGTGGGTTGAGAGGAGTTCACACTACAAGTGGTGCAACTTGTCTCAACTCCCGGTCACCGAGGCCCTTGACCTTGACATGATAGGGCCTTGGTCTTCATTTGTGTGTTGCATGCATTTCCATTAAAATGCAAACTTGGCCTCTTAGGCCATCATGCACCAAGATGCATCATTGATGGCCGAGGGTCGAGGGCTATGTTCTCTTGAGTCTAACACATGATAAGGGGCATTGGCCATGCTTACATATGCTCAAAATTCCATACCATGCACTGCTTGTCTGTTGTTGCTGTCAAGACTGTCTTCTGCAGGAATTGTTTGCCGACCGGCACAAAAGAGTGCCGACCGGCCATTTATTTGTGGCCGATAACTTCTCAAGTAGCCGATGGATATTTTGAACGGCCGGTGGTCACTTCCTCGAGCCGGTGGTGAACTGCAGTGTTCTTAGAAGGTGTCCTGGGACTTTGGCAGATTTCAGAAAGGCAGGACAGTGAAAGCAGAAGCAGCAGTGGTATGGTGCGGGTTTTCCGGGCAAGTCGGATTCGAGCATGCATCATTCGCACATCCCGAGGCATGGCTGCGGCCTTTTCCCTTGTGCATTTGATTTGTTAAGTAATTAGAAATTTTGTAATAATTTATTTATTTATTGTTCGGACTGTAATATTTATTTGGTCCCTCCGGGCGAGGGCAAATTTGTAATAAGTGTGCGTGAGTGTATGTATGTCTTCCAACCCCCACTTCTTTCTTCCCTTTTATTTACCTGCTTACGATGGTAGATTAGGGCATGTTTATTTTAGCATACCTTATGCAATGCATGCGTGCATCCATACATTTGTCTTACATGCACCGGGCTCGGTACATCATGCAAACCACATTGTATCTTCAAATCTAACTTGAATACGTGCACCGAATGATTGCATTTCACATGCCATTTTAGGGTTAGCCGAGCCTATCCTAATCACATTCTGCATGCGATGCATTAGTCACTCTAACACGAACTAGGGCATGCATTTTTGCTAACTAGTTTATTGTTTTGGCACGGAGTACAATGTAAGTATTTATGCTTTAGCATATCGCATGCGTGTGAATGTTAACATAACGGCATAATTACCATGTGGCTAAACGCTTATATGAGATAAACTGTTTGAATGCCTGTGGGTGGAGGTTGGATTGCTTGAGTCGGAAAAACTCGTTGAAATCCGTATTTTAGCCTACTTGCGAGTAGCAAATTCCGAAGCGCTTTTAAAACAAACGGATATGCAATGCTTATTTCCAAATTAGGCAATCTAGTCTATACTTGTTTGCTGTGCGCATAACATAGTAATTCTAGGCTAATAATTGGTATAAGAACACATAAACGTTTTCAAAATCGGATATCATGGTTAGTAGAGGCCGGTCTTCGGACCGGGCGAAAGGGGTTGCTCATAGCTGACCTTCCCCGATCGTACCCAAGCTCCCGAGCCAAGACAACTTTGGTGATGACGGACACGTGGCCTTCGGCACCGAGTCAGGGTTTCCTAAATTTCCCATTTTAAAAAATATTTAGGTGGCGACTCTGTATCTGCCAAAGCAGTCCATGTTTGGCACTTCTTTTCAAAATCTATTTTTTTTTCTCAAAAACGATTTGCCAGAGTTGGACTCTTTGGTTCAGATTACGAACCGCAACAAACGAAAAAAGGGGGAGTCCGAACTGTAGCATCGAGGTCCCTCGCGGGCGCTGTTACAGGCGCCACCAAAAAAAATTAGTGGGAAAACCTTCGATCCAACAAATTAGTGTTCAAATTGGGGAAAAACGAGTTACGAAAGTAAGAGACGAGAATGAGGATAGCGAGATAGAGAAGAGGGGGGACGAAGGTTGGAAAAGTGAGAAGAGGGTAGGGGAGAGAGAGAGAGAGAGAGAGAGAGAGAGAGAGAGAGAGACCTCTTGTAGAGAGCGCCGGCCGGTGACGTGCGGGTTGACCGATGCGATAAAGATGAACAGACAGTGTGACGGAGATATATGGGTGAGGGAGTGACAGAGAGAGATATCTATGGTTCAATTTTATTTTTTATTGATTTTAAGCATTTGGTGACGAAATTTGGTTTTCCTCTCTAAAAATAATACATTTGGAGACGAAATTATTTCCTCTCTAAAATTTTTTACAATGGTGACGAAAAATTTCGTCTCCAAAATGGCACCAAATCTTCCGCCAAATTTTCCAAGGGCGGGAAATTGTTTTGTGACGAAAAATAAAATTTAGAGACGAATAAAATTTTCGTCACCTATTTGATTTTAAGCATGTGGTGACGAAATTTGGTTTTCATCTCTAAAAATAGTACAATTCGAGACGAAATCTTATTTTCATCACTAAAACATGCATATTTGGAGACGAAATATTTTTTCGTCACGCTTTTTCGTCACCATAGACCTTTTTTGTTGTAGTGGAACTTGCTGCAAAGCAGATGCTCCGGTTTGCTGTTGTAGCCTCACGATAAACTCTGCTTGTTCATTCACAATCGTGGCTTGTTGCTTGGCGAACTCTGTCTGTCAGACAGCGTCTTGTTGCATTATTTTCATACTCTCTTGGAGCTGGCGCACCATCTCCTCGAAACTGGCCATACTGTTCTGTTCTGACTGAATAATCGGTATATGTTCTCTCTCTGTGGGAGAATCTGGGTCCTGATCCCTACTAAACACCGGTGGGGTAGACAAAACCCTTTGTACTGACTGCTGAACTGATGCTTTCTACCTAGCTGTCCTCCGTCTAGTAACCGGGGATAGAGAGTGGTACACTGGTTGTCCGTCTACCAGATCCTCAGATCGATGGAGTCGATGACCTCTAGTCCAGAGTGCTTGGGGAATATCTACTGGGTCAGAAGCAATTGTGCTAAACTACCTAGCAAAAGATAAATAAAACAATAATAAGGGAATAAACGAGCAAACAAACGGACAGCATAACAGCGTAAATAAATACAACACACAGTCGGGTATAATCAACACACGGCTGACAAGCTGAAATCCACTGTTCTCAACGACTATTCATTACTTCCAAATCACTGCCCCCAAAACTGAATCGGATACCCGCAAATAACTGATTCAAAACACTGATGCCCGTAGGCCTGATATTCAACCTTGCAAACTGATATGTGTGTTCCTGTAGAGATACACTCTAAAAGCACATAGCAAGTAAAAGAGAGCCAAAACACCCCTATGTTGGGGTAGGGTTTCCCTGTCCTATTTTGTCAGGAGCTAGGGTTTCACTACGCACGCAGCGGTTACAAACAACCTATGATCGGGTAAGTAACATGTCCTAGCTTGGAATGGTCACTATGGATTCTGACATGCACTAGGTCGAATGGTCAAAAAGGGTGCCCCGGTAAAAACCGGGGTTTGTGTTCCCGTCGTGGCAGAGCCCGCAACCGGTCAGCCTTATGGCACGCTTCTCGAAGCAAGCCTCCGGCAAACCGTTCAGGAATAGCATACGACAAACACGGTGTCCTAAGCGCACCAATGCTCATGCAATGCAAAGAAACACATAAGTGTGAACAAAACAAGATATCATGAGTTCGAGTAAAGTTCTCTAATTCCCCAACAGAGTCGCTAGAAACTGTAGACGCGCCCTTGGGCCTCATGCTACAGTTCGGACTCGATTTGTCACGGTTCTTAATCTGAACCAAAGAGTCCAAATCCGGCAAATCGTTTTGAGAAACAGATTTTTGAAAGAAGTGCCAAACATGGACTGCTTTGCCAGATACAGAGTCGCCACCTAAATATTTTTTAATGGGGAAATTTAGGAAACCCTGACTCGTTTGCCTAAGGCCACGTGTCCGTCATCACCAAAGTTGCCTCGGCTCGGGAACTTGGGTACGATCGGGGAAGGTCAGCTATGAGCACCCCCTCTCGCCCGATCCGAAGATCGGCCTCTACTAACCATGATATCTGATTTTGAAAACGTTATGTACTCTTATTCCAATTAATTAGCTAGAATTACTATGTGATGCGCACAGCAAAACAAGTATAGACTAGATCGCCTAATTTAGAACAAAGCATTGCATATCCGTTTGTTTGAAGATGTTTTGAAATTTGCTACTCGCAAGTAGGCTAAAATACGGATTTCAATGAATTACCCCAATTCAAGTAATCCACACTTCACCCACAGGCATTCAGGCAGTTTATCACATAAGCATATAGTCACATAGTAAGCATGCTGTCATGTTAACATTCATACTCATGTGAGATGCTAAAGCATAAAATACTTACAGTGTACTCCGTGCCAAAACAGTAAACTAGTTAGCAAACATACGTGACCCTAGTCCATGTTAAGTGGCTAATGCAACGCATACAAAATGCAATCTAGAATAGGCTCGGCTAATCTAAGACGGCATGTGGAATGTGATGAGTAACATGTATTCAAGTTAGATTTGGAATACTATGCAGTTAGTATGATGCGCCGAGCCCAGTGCATGCAATACAGATGAATGAATGCACGCATGCATAGCATAAGGTATGCTAATTGAAATATGCCTTAAATCTAACCATCAAAAGCAGTTAAATAAAAGGAGAAAGAAATGGGGTTGGAAGACATGCACACACGCACGCACACTTATTACAAATTTCCCTCACTCGGAGGGACCGAATAAATAATACAGGCCGCCTAATCAACTAGCTAACAGCTAATTAATTATTACAGATCCGAATTGAATAACTAGCTACAACTAATTATTACACAACTTAATTAATTAACAAATTAATTATTTCAAATAAATGAATGCTAACTGACTAGCAAGTAGGGAAAGCAATAAACGGTGCTATTCCAGCTCTGTTTGAAGAAGGGAGGTATGCATGCTCGCTTCGGTTCCTCGCTTTGGAAGACCTTCCGGTTGCTCTTTAGAGGCTCTGTTTGTAGGGTGTCTTTCAGTGCTTGTTGCTGAAACTTACCAAAACACTGCAGGGGAAGTCACCAGTGGCCTGCCGGCCATGAAGGGAGCACTGCCGGCCAAAGGTGGTCTATTGCCGGCCAAGAGTGGCACACTGCTGGCCATCAATGGCAGGCTGCCAGCCACTGGTGTGCTGTGACACCAAACTGCAACGAAGCACAAAATAGAGGAAATGGAGGGTTTCCCAAGGACATGTACGCACCATGGCACCCCAAATCACCTCAAAACATCAAGGGAGAGGCATAGTCGGATCCACGACCATCAATCACGCATCCCGATGCATGATGGCCAAAGATCCAACTTGTGCGAATCAATATGAAAATGAATGCACAAATAAAGCAAGTAAAGCCTAGAACTCTATCATGAATCATCAAGAGCTTCGGCGACCGAGAATTGAGACACGTTCCATCACTTGGAGTATGAAACGCCCCTCGTTCCTCGTGCTCGGATTAATACTTAATCCAAACAATGCAACATATAAGCATGGCAAACATGCAATATGGCTTAAGTGTGCAAACATGCAACTAATTCAAGCATGCAACAAGCATGATGTTAGGTGACAACCTTAGACAATCATGACAAAATGCAACATGAACGTGTGAACATGCAAGGCATGTGGAGTTAAACAAGTATGCAACAACATACCAAATGGAACAAGCATGTGACAACATGGTAAGATGGGCTTACACCAAAGATGGACGGCTCTCAACTAGGTCCAAATCAGTAGCCATAGCAATGAATTAAGCCACCCAATACGCTCAAGCATGCCAAATGCGAAAGATTCGTCAAAGGGGCCTAAAAGGGGCGACTCTCAAACGTGCCTAAGAAGTGGCGAATGTGCAAGTGTAACAACACTATATGCACTGAAATGAGATGATAAATGATGCCAAATCATTTAAATAGCACAAGTATAACATGCGAAGGTCTGAAGTCATGAAGGCTAGCAAAGAGCAATATAAAGGAGGCATGCAATACATGACATGAACGCGTGAACTAAGCATGGACAGAGCTTAATGAAGCCTAAACAAGGACTTAAACATGCCGGAATGAAGGCTCAAACACCTAGACATGTATGCATACAAGCTAAGCCTTAAACTAGGCAATGATGCGCGACATTCAAAGACACTTGAAGCATGAATGAAGTAGGAATGTGGCAATGGCACATGCTCTGAAATGAAGTATTAGGTGATGCCAAATCATCTAAATGTCCCAAAGATAGCATGCATGAATCACCGAAACACAAGGCTTGCAAGGCCAATTACACTACAGCTATACAAAGCATGCGATATCTGAGTATGAAGCACAAAGACAGAGCCAAGACAACCCCAAAACATGAACATTTCTAGTTCAAAGCATGGCCAAAAGGTGCTCACATGAGAGGCTAAGACAACATGCAAGATTGGCTAGTAAGCATGAGCTGTATGGCATGTATATGAAGCATATGAAATCTCACCAAACCAGCCAAAATCAGTGAACAAAACATGCCAAAATATGCCCAAATAATCATGGAAATGCAGCCAATGCATACAAAAATGAGGGGCTCCTTTGGAGGGTCATGCAAGAGGTTATTAAGCACATGCATGATGGATATTCAACAAGGCCAAACCAACTCTGGAAATAGCCTATAGGAGTCCTAAAACCCACTGAAAAGGGCCTGGAATAAGGCCTAGAAGCATGCAAATAAGAGGTCCTTTGGAAGGTCAACAAGACCACCAAACAAGACAAGGAGAGAGGGGGGGGACCCCCCTCTGATTTGGGCTCTCAAAACAGTGTCTAAGCCACTGAAAATCCGCTGGATTTCAGTGGCTAAGAGGCCAAACCAAGTGCTCTAATGCATAGCTCAAAACATGATGAATTAAAGCATGAAAGAGGGGAATATGACCCCAAACAGAAAAAGTATCTTAAACAAACATGTTTATAAGCTCAAAAGGAAACTTTTTCTAGTTTATGACCAATCTCGAAAATGCTCACAAGTAGGCCTACAAAGAGGGAAAAAGCATACAAGGGTGTAGGAGGCCTCAAACAGAAAAGTGTCCTTATACAATCTTCAAGAGAAGCTCAAAATATGACACTTTTTAGTTTATGACAAAGTCTAGAAGATGAAGCAAAAAAAAAAATGCAAGTTTAAGGGAAATGAAAACTTACCCTTGAAGAGTAGCTTTCCAGCAGCTTTTGGTCCAAGATTCTGAGCTTTCAACCTTTGCAAATGGCCTCCAAGATGCTGGAATGGATGGTGGAGGTGTTGTGCTAAGGGTTGTAGTGTAAAAGTGCAAGGAAATCCAATTTCTAAGCACAAAACTCAAGTAATATAGAGAGAAAGAGAGGTTTTGCTCTTCAAAACTCCAGAACCTCTGATACAAAGGGAGTCCTCTTGCTTATATAGAAGAAGGAAATGCAAAGCTTCTTCAAGAAGCTTTGCAAGAGTTCCATCCCTCCATACACGTGTATGGAGGGGAGATAACAAAAATCCAGCTGGCTCAAAAGATCTGGAGGAAAACCAGCTGAGAGAGGGGGGGTGCCGGCCATCATCAATGGCCGGCAGTGCTACACCATTGGCCGGCAGGGCATCACCAAGGGCCGGCAGGGTCAAGGCCATGGCCGGCAGTGCCATGCCATGGTCGGCAGTGCACCACAGAGTACACTCTGACAGGACCTAGTCAAGGTCCAAAAATGAGGCAGAAAGGATACAGGGTCCGAAAAGCTCGAACCGGTGACGTTCTGCCGTGATAGTTGAGTGATCGATGAGCAATCGAACCAGTTGTCGGGTGTACCTACAAGCACAACCAAGTCTTGAGGACGGTCAAAAATGGGGTGTCTACAGTGAGCTATGCCTAACTCTCCTCCATCTGCTAACCGGGGGTAGCGAAGCAAACACTAGTTGTCCTCCAATAAGATCCTCAGATCGGTAAATCCTCCTAACTCGGGTCCAGAGTGCTCGGGGGGTAATTGCCTCGTCTGAAGCAATTGTAAAAGACTACCTCTGCAAAAAGAAAAATAAAGCAAAAGAAACAAAAATCAGAAAATCTACAGCACCTCGGCTTAGACAAGGGCAACACACAGTTGAAATCATAAGCTGGATGACTGAACTCAGACACTGATTTCTGCTCCAAATTTTCTGCCTCAAAACTGATACGCTCAAACTGATACTCAGACTTGCAACTGATACATACATTCCTACAGAGTTACACTGTAAAAGCACATACCAAGCAAGTGAGAGCCAAAACACCCCTATGATGGAGTAGGGTTACCCTGTCCTAATCTCGTCAGGAGCTAGGGGTTCACTACGCAAACAATCGGTTTCATACAATCTTGCATTCGGGTGAGCAACCTGTCCTAGTTTGGAATAGTCTCTATGGCTTTCGATATGCAACTAGGCTGATTGGTCAAAAAGGGTACCTCAGCAAGACTACCTAATATACCTCTCGCACCTAACACCGAGAAGTGAAAGGTGGATCAAACGGTAAGGCGGTAGCCCAGATCCAAGGGTTGTGTTCCCATCGTGGCAGAGCCTGCAACCGGTTAGCCTTTGGGCGAGCTTTTCCAAGCAAGCCTCTGGCAAACCGCTCAGGAATAACAGATGACAAACACTGTGACTTAGGCACACCAATGCAAATGCAATGCAAAGAAACACATAAGTGTAAATAAAACAACATATCATGAGTTCGAGTCAAGTTCTCTAAATCCCCAGTAGAGTCGTTAGAAACTGTAGCTCGACTTTTTCGCACCCCCTTTCGGAGAGCTCGAATTGGTCCTACAGTTTGGACTCCTGTCACGGTTTTGAATCTAATCTCACAAAGTGCAATGTGAAACTGATAAACACCAAAGAGTCTAATCCGGCAAATCTTTTTGGAAAATCAATTTTAGATCAAATAATGCCAAAATTGGACTGCTTTGCCAGATTATAGAGTCGCCACCTAAATATTTTATTTTTGGAAAATTTAGGAAACCCTTACTCGTGCCAAAGGCCACGTGTTCGTCATCACCAAAGTTGCCTCGGCTTGGGAACTTGGAAACGAGAGGGGAAGGTCCAGAAATGAGCACCTCCACTCGTCCGATCAAAGATTGGCCTCTACTAATCACGATATGAGATTTTAAAAACTTTGTGTTCTTATTCTGATTATTTAGCTAACTTTACTATGTGACACACACAAGCAAGTATAGACTAAGTTGCGAGATTTGGAACGAATTCAACTCATGTTTTGTGAAAATGGTTTGAATTTGCCACCCTCAAGTGGGCTAAAACGCGGATTTGCCATCAAACATGATGGGCTTAAAACATGATTTGCCACTTCGTAAAGTGGGCTTAAAACGTGCATTCGTTGAACTGTTCCAATTCAAGCAACAAAGCCTTTATCCACAGGCATTCATGCAGTTTAGCAAATAAGCACCTAGCCTCATGGCAAGCATGCGAATCATGGCAATATGTCAATCACACTCATGCAAGCATGCTAAAGCGTGAAAGCTCACCGAGTACTCCGAGCCAAAACAAAAGGTAGTTAGAAAGAATGCATGATCCTAACTATACAAGATGCCTAATGCAACACATGCAAAGAATGCAATTAATAGGCTCGGCTACTAATATGGCATTTGCAACACTTTGATATCATGCTTTGAAACACGTATTCAAATAATTATTGAATTGACAATGCAGTTTGAATGATGCGCCGAGCCTCGGTGCATGCAAGACAAATGAATGAATGCAATCATGCAAACATAAGGTATGGTAATTGAAAGATGATCCCTAATCTAACCATCAAAAGTGATTAAATAAAAGGGAGAAAGACACGGGTTTGGAAGACATGCACACACACACACGCAGACTTATTCCAACATTATGCCCTCGTGAAGGAGGGTCTGAATGAATAAGCATTAACTAGCTACACTAATTATTACAAACCAAAACTAATTAAATATTCTAGTTAACTAATTATTACAACAATTGAAACAAATTAACTAACTTATTCTAAGCTAATTAAATATTACAAACTGGAATTGATTAACTAGTTACACTAACTAATTAAAGCAATTAAATGGCCTCGAGGGCGAGGGAGGCATGCATGCTCGGTTGACTTCCTCCTAAAAATCCACCGCCTTGCCATTAGACGCCTCTGTTTACACTTGTTTTGACCACTGAAAATTACACCAACTTCCAGTACACCTATGCTCCACCTTAGGAACATACTGAACCAACTTTTCATTGATGGCATGTCGGCTACAATTGGTGGCTGTCGACGACTTCTTGTGGCCGGTCGGCCACCACTTCCTTGTACTTTTCTTTTGTGCTGCAACAAAGAGCAAACAAAGGCAAAACAGTGTATTCTCAAGGAGTATGTGTACTATTACCCTCCTTATCATTACATGAGGTCAAAGGAGTGTAATTCTTGGCTCCAAAACCACCAACCAAGCATTTTCAATGTGTGATGGCCAAAGAACCAAGAAGTATAACTTCATTGTATGCAAGACAAGACTCAGGACCATCACCTTATCATGTGTGATCAAAGGCAATGGAAACCAAGGAGATTGGCTCATTTCATCACTTTGAGTATGAAATGCTCCAATCTTCCTTGTGTTCAATATAATGCCTGACTGAACACAAGCAATGTAACACAAGATGCTTATCTTGCCTCTTTTACTTTGTCGTTTTTGTTTACCAATTTTAGATTACCAATCCATTCTTTAATTGGTTAGTCCAAAAGGTGAGTGTCCTCTAATGAAAGAGGGCTTAAACCACAAGTACCTTAAGCATGAAAGAGGCCTCATGCTGTTGGTAATGAACTCCCGAAGGAATTAAACCATTAGGCATGAGGGTCTCAATTCCACACTCAAGCCAACAAGGGGTTCGAAGTCACTTTCAAAATAAACGAAAGAGTGAAGAATAGAGGTAGATTGCAGAGATTTCAGTGCTGATATGGAGTGCAAAATAACACTAGAACATGCAAGCAACCCATGCAATTCATGTTAAAAAGCCTAAAACATTAAGCTAGTGAAGGAGATTGCACTACAACCACACAATACAAGCCGCAAAGATCCAAACCAACTCAAAACAGAGCTAAGACCAGTCAAAACTGTGACTAAGTCATGCTGATATTTAGGTACAAAATGCTAGAAAAACATGCTCACATGTTAAGCTATCTAGGCTTGCAAACAAGACACAAGTGCAATTCTCAAAAGCAATGAAAGAGTGAAACAAATGAGCAAGTGACAGAGCTATATATGCTGAAATTATATTTAAAAAGACACTGCAACATGCAACTAACTCAAGAAAATCATGTGTGAAGGCCTAAAACATTGTGCTAGTGAAGCCATTTGCACTACAACTATGCAAAACATGACTCACATGACCAAAGCAGCCCAAAACAGAGCTAAATCATTCCAAATCAGAGGCAAACATATGCTGGAAATAAGCTAAGTTAGGCTACAAAAACATGCTACCATGTGATGCTAACTAGGCATGCAAGTGAGACGCAAGGAGCGGAGGTTAACCCCTCCTATTTTGGACTTCAAAAGTTGATTTTTACCACTGAAATAACTCTGATTTTCAGTGGTTAAAAGGGCCAAAAAGGTTTTGTTTAAGGGTGGTAAGAAATGGCACAAAAGGCTTCACAAGCCAAAGAACAAAAAAGAGGAGACAAACCCCTAACTCACCAAGACTTAAACTACCATTTTCAAGCCCCAAAAACAGAGTTTTTTGTAGTTGAAAAACCAGGTCAGAACAGTACAAAAGAATAGTAACTCGAGTTATGCAAGACAAGTTTAAAGATGAGTCTTATACCTCTTGAAGCACAAGACAACTTCAAGCACAAATTCAAGCTCAAAACCCTTTCTAAGGCACCAAGACCTCCTGGAACCTCAGCTCCAAGGTAGTCAAGATTGATCAAGAGTCTATGTGCAAAGATGTAGAGAAAGCTAACTACAAAGCACAAAATAAGAAGAGAGAGAGAGAGAGAGAGAAAATTTTTGTTCCAAATTGTCTAACCCTCCAAAATGGGGAGAGACCCCCCTATATATAGAAAAATAAGCTTAGAGCTTGTATTCATCCCTCCATACACGTGTATGGAGATGCCCTTCAGCGAACAACAGCTGGCACCGTTGGCAAACAAATATCTGAAAAAGGAGAAAAATCATCACCAGTGGCGGACTGGCCATAAATATGGCCGACCGGCCACCACTGATGGCCGGCAAGCATAAGACATGGCCGATGGACTATGGGGATGGTCGATAAGCCATCCTCTCCTCCAGATTTGAAACAACAAGCTCTTGGTCCTCAACCAGGTAGAAAAAAGACAAGTTGCGATTCTCGAAGGCAAGGCACTCCGCCAAGAACTTCAGGTACTCAAAATGAACACGAGCATACAAAATCATCGAGTGTTTAAATAATGATGTCCAAGTCTCTAGGACAGTCAAAAATGGGGTGTATACAACAAGCTTCAAGCTTAAATCAAAATAAGTCCAACCGTGTTTCACACGAAAAGGAGAAAGTAAACAACAATTTCAAATACGTTTCACGTGAAAGCAGGAAAGACAGTGTAACCAACAGACGTGTCTAACAGCATTTCATACAAAGAGGGGGAAGGTTTTAACCAGGTAAAAGGGCAACCTAACAAGTGTCACGCAAAAGGGGGGGGGGACAAAGGTGGTGTAACTAACAGGCATATCTAACCATATTTCATACGGAGAGAGGGAAGGTTTTAACCGAGTAAAACAACATCTTAATGCGTTTCACGCGAAAGGATGAAAGGATGGTGTGACCAACATGCGTATCTCACAATATTTCATACGGAGAGAGAGAAGGTTTTGACCGGGTGAAAATTGCATCCTAACGCGTTTCACACGAAAAGAGGGGAGGGTGGTGTAACGAATAGCTGTATCTCACCGTATTTCATACGGAGAGATAGAAGATTGTAATCGAGTGAAAGCAGCATCCTAACGAGTTTCACATGAAAGGAAGGGAGGGTGGTGTAACCAACATGCCTATCTCATACAGAGAGAGGGAATGTTTTAACCAAATGAAAACAACATCCTAATGCGTTTCACGTGAAAGGAGGAGGGGTGGTGTAACTAACAAACATATCTCACCGTATTTCATACGGAGAGAGGGAAGGTTTTAACCAAGTGAAAATAGCATCCTAACACGTGTTTCACGCGAAAGGAGGGGAGAAATGCAAACCTAACTACATTTTACGTAAAAAGGGTAAAAGATATGTGCTAAAATACGCTTCGCGCAGAAAGGGTGGAGGGTGCAGGCCAAACTATGCCTTGCATAGAAAGGGTAAGGGGTACAAGCCAAATCACACTCGTGTGACAAAGGTGAACACAATAGAATGAAAAGCGTAATGCACATGGATGCGACAAAATTGCTATAATTGATGCGAAATACAATATGATGCATGTTCTATGCAACATAACAGAGTAAGATAAACAAAAAGCAGTGGTTTTGAAAACACCTCATAAAGATCTCCGACTTACAATTCGAAGGTCCTCAAATGCTCAGAAAAGGATACAACTTGCTCAAGCTTGAGATCGGGGCATTTTAACACTCTGGAGAAATGACGGGACCTGGAATGGTACATCCGGAATGCAATCTCGGAATTTTCTAAAGCCGAAGCAAACCCAAATACCCCAATTTTCCTTGTTAGGATGAACATAAGACCGTCCATCCATAGAATAAGGAAAATCTCTGCAAAAAAAGGCCAAGAGCCACTTAATAGGCATGGCTAGCCAAAAGATGGGTCGACCAACCAATTGTTTGTACGGTCGGCCACCCGATCTGTTTCGGGGACAATCTCAAGTTTTCACACCTAAGGCTCTTTAAAAACAAGATTTGGCCCACTTTTTCCATCCACATACCATCCGAAATCACACTCCCTCTCTCTCTAGGCTCTCCCTCTCCCTAGATTTTCACTCTACTCGCTCCACCCAACGACCCACGCAAACGTTTTTTGTAAAATCTGTTTGGCCCTCTACGTTTTGAACTGATTGGATTTTGTTTTGGTTAAGTTTTTGGTTTTCTCATTGTTTTTGTCTCATTCGCTCAAGTTTTTTTTTTTTTTGTACTCTCTTCCGAGTTTTGTCTTTTTCTTCTCTTTTTCTCTCTCCTAGGGTTTGGGTTTTGGTGTTTTCGCCTATTTCCCTCATTTTCCTTATTTTTCTCTCACCACCCACTATATTCTTCATGGCTGACGATATCCCACATAATGGTGCCCTCCCCAAGGTGCCAGTGTTTCCCCTCGTTGCGGGTGTGGAGGAGCTAATGATTAAGGAGGACGACGAGATAGCAGGAAATATCGCCTTTGACATTGCCGTGAAGGAGATCTACCCTCCGGAGTCTGAGCCCAAGCTATCACCGTTGAGGGTGAGGCTATTCGACCTAGCTACCTACCATCTGCGTACACACGTGATAGCTCATGGTGACATGTTGTGTTTCGAGGACTTTGCTTGAGTTGCACCTGGGGACTTTCTCTTGAGAGAGCATGCATCGCATCTCTCCCACGACGCCTCTGAGGTAAGAATCTTTAAACCTTGATGCACTTTACTTGCTTTGACATTTAGTACATTTTTTTATCTGTCATGTTTTGACATTTATTACAATCTTTTATCTGCCATGCATTTTAACAAATTCTTCTTTCAACACAAGGTGATGCTCTTTCCTGGAAAGGCTATGGGGCGGTGACTGCAAGGAACAGGTGCTAGGAGCTCCCTTCCAGGGTCTAAGAGTTGGTTAATGAGGCAAGCTCCGGTCTATTTTGCTTGGGCCTCTCACGGCTGCAGGTGAGTCGATCTCTGCTCAGTGCCTTGGTGAAGAAGTGGTGGGACACCACCAACTCCTTCCATTTCTCCTCCACAGGGGAGATGATAATGATCCCTTATGATTTTTCTATGATTACGGGGCTGGGAGTAGTGGGTGATCCAATCCGCTTCGATCTTGACATGGGCCAATAGGAGGCCACTTAGATTTATCTGCTTAGAGCATGCCCTCCCTTGATAGGCTAGCTATGGTGAGATACAGCTGGTTCTATGATTGCTTCCACGGGAGTCATCCTGAGTCTTAAGAGCAGATTGAGCAGTACACCCAGGGTTTTCTAGTCTATCTTCTCGGCATCACTTTGTTTGTAAATAGGTGGAACATTGTAGGCCTATATTTGCTCAGCGCCTTGGTTGCATTTTCGCGAGTCCGCTTCTACAACTGCGGTGGTGCTGGTCTCGCCACTCTATATGGCTACATGAGTTTAGGTTCCCGCAACAAGGGAAACAAGGTCAAAGGCTACTGGAGAGCTTGGGAGGCACATACTACACTTTCTGTTTCCATTTCTGTTAAAAA
>JAPPVO010000961.1:0-19050 GCA_030407325.1 Camellia japonica | reverse complement strand
TCTTCCCTGTTTGTGAAGACTATGACGGCCGAAATAACTAAGAGCAACCCTAATATCCGAAAGAACGGCGTCGTCAGTTGAAGCTCGTATCTTCTTTAAATTGCTCCCTGCAAAAGACAAGCCATAAGACTCAAGAAAACGGTATGGCAAATATGAGCACACAGCACAAGCAAGAAAGCTTTCGGCGACCTGGTTCGCCCCTACGTCTAGGAACAGGATCAACACGGTCCTCCCCTTCGTTGAACTCCCAGTTGCCACGAATGACGACCATAACATCATCAACTCGTTTCCCAGAACTGGAAAGCATAGTGACCAACTGATGATCTGTATCCTTGGCTCTGAGGAAATAACGCCCGTGCCGACCAGAGGACTTGGCCAAGGCATAACAATGCCGAATGGCAGGGATGCCAAGGTTAATCCCAAGGCAGAGGTTCAGCGCCACGACCCCCATTATAATTCTAAAGAAATTCACATTGGATTGGGAGGGGATCAAATCCCAATGGCGAAGAACAGCCCTCAAAAACGGGTGAAGGGGGAAGCGGACGCCACCCTCTGCGATTGACAAGAGGGGAAAAACAATCGTGGTTTCGTCTTCCATCTCCATGTCAAGAGTGCCGTCCGCCACAAACGACAAATGGACATCGTCAGGAACAGAAAAATGGCGCCTAAAGCCAACAATTCGGTCCGACGAAAGTTGGTCTTTCAAATGTTTCGCCATAACCTACTGTCTACAAAAAACGCGACGGAATAAACAAAATAGGAAAAGCTTCAGAACAAGGGGGGAGAAAACTTACAGAAATGAAGAAAGTATCACATACGGAAGAATTGCAAGAACGATTCGAAGAGCGACCCAGCAATCAGCGTCATAGAATATGAATTCGAAAGGACATCAGATTTTAAAATCATAATAAATAGGCGTGTACAAAGGGTCGGGGAGTCGAGGCAATGATTAAAGGCGGAGTGATTGAACTTCCGCATGATAAGTCTGATCCCCGAACTTCGGTTCAGAGATTTTGAAAATTGGAACCAAGCACTTCACCCAACTGTCATTAAGAGAATGCTTGGGGGGCAATTGTGGGAGCCGAATTCACAGGGAGACGAAATCTGATATACCCGGGGAGCCAGGAATCGGACGGCTCCATTCGGCTCAGCTGAGATGCCGACTACGAATGTAAGGCCGAATATAACTAAAAAGGCATGCCAGGACAAAAAGAGGAATATTAAATAGGAAAGTAGACTCTGGCCCCGAGGCCCAAAAAAAAAATGGATATAAATACAAGAGCTTCGGACCTGTGGAGAGGTATGTAAGAAAATCACTTCTAATAACTTAGTAAACAAGCTTTCTTGAGGAAGACTGACTTGTCCGTCGGAGTGCTAATTCCGGCACCCCCGACCGGAGTACTTGTGTCTTTGCAGGTGACTGCCAGAGGATCATCAGCGTCTCCCAGGATCCGAAGAGTATTTCCAACCCATTTCCCCACAGTCATGCACTTCAAAAAACAAAAACAAAAAAAAAAACACATGCATATGTCATGCATTTCATCATTGTAATATAGTGCATATGTCATGCATTTCATTGTTATATAGCGCATATGTCATGCATTTCCACTGTAAATATACATTCCATTGCATATTGTAGATATCGCATTGTAGCTTGCATGTATTCACTGCATCACCCCCTCCATCCATGGCTCGCACCTTTCCTTGTTGAGCTTGGTCTGGTATGTGCTCATACTTTTCACGTCGAAGCACAGTTCTGCATGTGTACGCGCCTATTCCTTGATGATGCTAGGTTTCTTGATTGCCCAGAGGGGCATCGAAGTAAATCCTTCCAAAATCTTGCCGAAGAAATCGAACCCTTTACACTGCACAACTTTCACCACCAAGTAAGCAATTAGTGACGCCCAAGTCTTAAGGGCGGTCAAAAATAGGGTGTCTACACACCCCTACTTCTCCCTCTTGGAAAAAGGGGACACCAAGGTTTGGCTTAAAACAAGCACAAAACCAAGAGAGTTTAGAGACTTAGGGGCAAGGCGTAACCGAAAACCCCAGGGACTCCAAACGAGTGCAATCATCGAGCGCTCAATCGATGATGTCCAAGTCTTTAGGACGGTCAAAAATGGGGTGTTTACAGTTGCCCCTCTTTGACAGAACTCAGAAGTCATGAAATGACGAGAGTGAATGTCAAAGCCCAAAGACGACCTATTTTTGACAAGGCCAAAGACTCAGACAAACAGACAAGAAAACAGAATAGATGTGCTCGCAGGCTGGGGCAAAATGCAAATGAATATGCACGATGTAAGAGCATAACAAAACAGTATAGACGATATGCAATGCAACGAAACAATGCATATGATATACAATGTAATTGAATTAATCAAACCACAAATAGTGCAAAACTACACAAATATCATAAAGGGATGGAGATGCAAAATCAAACTACATTTTAACATAGAAAAGGTGCAAGAACCCTCAAACCACAATTCTCTTTAGTGGGATAGGTGTGTGCACAGACAGAACTATGTGTTTCGTAGAAAGAATACAAGTAATTGGGTGGCATGATATAAGTGAGGAATGATCTGCTGAGGAAAGATCATGATCCTAAATGCTGAATGTAACAAAACAAAGTACAATGCAATGGATGCAATGGATGTAGTGAATAAGGCGCAAGCCAAACCACATTTCTACCTAGAAAAGGTATGAACACAAAACTAGACCACGTCTAACACAGAAAAGGTGCCGACACCCTCAGACCACAATTCTTTTAGTGGAATAGACGCGTATACATTATCACAGAACCATGCTTCAACGAAGGAAAGTATGGGCACATGCCAAACCAAGCTTAATATGGAAAGGATGCAGGCGATAAAACAGATATGATGCAGTAGATGCATGCGATAGATGCTATGCAACACTTATGATAGATATAATGATGCAGCTAGGAAGCGATGCTCTCGAAAGTACCTTACAGTGGCAATTGGTGATGACTCACCTTATGCTGCTGGGGATCTTCCTCTTCTACATCTTGCACTTCCAAACTACAGGTACCACTTTTCTTCCTGGCTATGCTCGTAGCTTTCCCTATTCTCCAGCAGGGTGACATACTAGGTTGGTTCAGTATCCAGGATTGTGGCGCATACCCGCTACCTCAACCTATGGGGCTTTCATACAGATTTCAAGCCGGGGATACACCCCTGGGTATTTAAACCAGACTTTAGTCTCGGAAATTTCGAACCTTTGCGTTCTAGGCATCAGCCATTCGAACTCTAGTTTCCACCGTCTCAGTTGATCTCCTAGGAACTCACCGCAAACACAGGCAGGTGGCTATACCAGACCACCGGAAGTCGTTCGGGCACGACAAACACCAAAGGAATTGCACCTTCAGAGGATTTAAGGTCTCCTAGACCAGAGAGTGCACAAGACAGTGTGAATGAAGATGCAGGATTTAAGGTCTCCTAGACCACAGGATTTAAGGTCTCCCAGACCAGGTGAGTGCACAAGACAGTGCGATGAAATGCACAAAACAGTGCAATGCAGAGTGAATGCACAAAACAAGGCTAAAAAGATGCACAAAACAGTGCGATGCAGGTTGAAATGCACAAGGCAGTGCTAACAAGATGCATAAAACAGTGCGATGCAAGAGTGAATGCACAAAACAGTGCTATACAGGTGCACAAGACAGTGCGATGTGGATTAAATGCATAAAACAGTGCGATGCAATGCACTGACAAGTACAGGTAAGGTGCACAAGATAGTGCGATGCAATGCACTAACAAGTGCAGGTGAAGGTGCGCAAAACAGCGCGATGCAATGCACTAACAAGTGCAGGTGAAGGTGCGCAAGATAGCGCGAGCAAGTTCTATGCAAAAGAAACGAGAATTTTCTATGCAAGATGAGAGCATGTAATGAAATGCACAAGATAATGCGATGCGCAAGAAAGCGCAAGTGTAAACTGCACAAAACAGTGCGATGGGCAAGAAAGCGCGAGTGTAAACTGCACAAAACAGTGCGATACGCAAGAAAGCGCAAGTGTAAGATGCACAAAACAGTGTGATGCGCAAGAAAGCGTGAGTGTAAACTGCACAAAATAGTGTGATGCGCAAGAAAGCGTGAGTATAAACGCAGATTTTAAGGTCTCCTAGACCAAAGAATGCACAAGACAATGCGAGTGGGTTACAACCACAAGGTGCACAAGACAGTGCGAGTGGGATACAACCACAAAGTGCACAAGACAGTGCGAGTGATATACAAACACAAAGGTGCACAAGATAGTGCGAGTGGCACACAACCACAAAGTGCACAAGATAGTGCGAGCGATACGAAATTGTGAAGTAGATGCACTGAGTGACATTATTGTGCGATAGATGCATGATGTTGATTGAAAGCATGTTCTATGCATGAAACAAGCATATTCTATGCAACACTGAAAGCATATTCTATGCATGATTGAAAGCAAAGCATATTCTATGCAAAATCGAAAGCAAGCATATTCCATGCATGAATCATAACGATGTGCGGCACGCATGCAACAAAAGTGTTTATGAAAGTGTACATTCTATGCAATAGAGGGGCATCAAATATGTACTTTGGTGCCTCTGATTTACCTCTCAGAGGGCTTTGCAACATGCTCAGCTCAAAAGGGTACACCATGTTCATATTGGCGAGAGATAACATCTGCATGTAAAAACCATGGGTGCTGCTTGGACTGCCATTCTGACTTGAAGCAGGCTTAAGTTTGGGGTCCAGATACGCTCACACTCCAGAGAAATGGCAAGGCCTAAGAAGGTGCACCTGGAATACAGTCTCGGAATTTGCTGAAGTTGAAACATGCTAAGATGCTCCAAATTTTCTCTCTTTTCTTTTGCTTTACAGTCCGGAACCTATATAGCTTCAGATAGGTCCTGGTTCTACTGTTCTCACATGACCTAGGTTGAACCCTGCAGTTTTACGAAAGAACAAATCCTGTTTTGTACAAATATGGAGAATGGCACAGCACTCTGAGCACAAAACAATTTGAGATTGAAATTGAGAAATGAGTTTTTTAACCGGGTATTGAGCCTACGACTGACCACAGTCAAAACGATTCGACAAAGGAAAAACAAAGGTAAAACAACCTGAACATATCTATTGACACTCGAAACCACTCAAAACAAGAATCAAGACAAACAAAACAAAAGACATGACACTCAGACGTATTCCAATGGCAAGAGACCTCTCAGTTCACGAGGAGCCAGTTTCTCCGAGTATTGTTTCCCACCCTTTCTCATTTGTGATTCTTACATCACTCTGGCACTCAATCTCTTTTTCACTGAAAAGCCCTTTCCTCACTTTTTCTCTCATCGCACATCTCTCTATTCTTTAATCTCTCTGATTTTTTATCCCTCCCCTGGGTGGTTGATGGATAAACAGGAGGTTGTGGGCTCTTGCCCCTAGTATTCAACTAGATTCTCCTTCTTCCACTCACAACAGTGAGCTTCCCCATAGAGGGGTTGTGATGCGACAAGATGTGCAGCAGATCTGCAACTGACATCGGTTGACGACGCCCCTGGCTTAATTTGATCGAGATAAGCTACAACATGTCACACTGGCCAGGTATACAATTGATTGGTCTCACACACATTGCATTCTCTACGTCCCCATTCTGGGTCAGACGCCAATTTTTGATTTGATCATCCAGATGAGGGAACTGAATATCCCGCTCCAGTTCCAGTTCGTGCTTCGCACTTATCTTGATACCTCATTGCTTGGAGGATGTGAGAGCTTTCTGCCCTTTGCTGTTAGCTTCAGTGGTGCCCTCTTGGCGAATATGGTGCCCTTTCTGGCGAGTATGTTGACAATGGGGAAAAGACAGAAAGCTTTACTTAACTGTGCCCCTAGTTCATCATTTTGACCATTTTTTGTTTTGGTTTTCTACTAAAACATTTTTGACCAACATGAGAGTTAGATTAACATGCTTGTTCGATTTTCTTATTTGAAATCATTCAAGTCAGGTTATGAGCACTAAAAAATTTTCCTTTTTCGGGTCCAAGAAATAGTCCAATTTTGGAAAAATGGAGTAATTTTCAAGACAATTGGTCAACCTCATTAAAAATTCTCAAAACTATTTTTGCAAATGGCCATTACTCGACCAACATAGGATTTACTCTTGAGATGCACAACCTCAGATCCAAAACAATGAAAAATTGCTCCTTGTCTAAATGGCACTGTACGGCAACGGAAAGTTGCCCCTTTTCTGAATGGCACCACAGTGCACTGTAATCAGTCCTTAACGTGACGATCACAACCGAACTCTCGGATACAGAGAAGACAAAGATGATCAGAACCATTACATGGACACAGTTGATTTGGAAGTGTTTATGGTTGGACTTCAGAATGAAGTTGCCTACGTATCCCAAAGATGGGAATCAAGCCTGACGTAGTTCCGGGTTAAGGTACACTCGGGTATTAACCTCTCCTTTTGCGCTCTAACTTTTGCTAAGGCCGCTCTTTCGGGTTTTCAACCTTACGAGCTCTGTTTTTCTTTTCATTTCATTTCTTTTGTTCTTTTCTTTTCTTTTGTTCTTTTTTCATTTTCGTTCTTTTCTTTTCTTTTTCTTACTCTAACTTTTTCCTGGGTCGCCCTTCCGGATTTTCGGCCCAGCGAACCTCTCAAGGGTAAAAGGGTTTAACTTTGTCCATGTTGAATGGTCGGTGTTGAGATCTCGTGTAATAACTCGACCCTCGTACATGTTTTTTGATATATTTTCAGACCCCATTTTGTGTTTTTGAATGCTTATTGTGGAATCCTATGAGAAAGTAAGGTTAAGTAAGTGAACTCCATGTTTAAGGGTGCCTATCTGTTTAGCAAGAAAAGTATCTGTTACATTAGACGGTTTGAATAAGAAATTGGAAGCCTTAGGGGCTTAATTATCTGAAATTGATTTTATATATGTGATCAGCATAATTTTTAGGTAATATTAAGCATTTTTGGGAAATTTCAATTTCGGATGTTTAAACAATTGAATTTCGTCCTTATTCACCTATATCTATATATGTATGCTCCCTCCCTAGACAATTGCTTAGCCCTAGTTATCATCTCCAATATTGTTTAAGAGGAGGAAACTAGAGACGAAGGGGAAGTCATCAAGAAGAAAGATTGGAACCTTGTGAGGGATTATAGAATTAAAGATTCAAGGTATGTGTGTTGCTTGAATTATGCTCTTTTGTTAAGTTCTCTTTTGAATAACTTCCTTGGAGGATTATGTAAGTTAGAGTGTGTGGGGATTTAGAGAAAAGAAAATATGTTTTCTCAATATGTGATGTTGAAGTAAATTGCTTATGCATGTATGTGGAGAGACTAGCTTTTATGTCTTATTTTCTTATGAAAGCTATGAAGAGCATATATATATATATAGCTTTGAAGTTATATGATGTTGGATACAAAAAGAAAACTAGATTGTGGGTAAGAATTTAAGAGCTAGTTCTAACTAGATTAATGTATGTATTTGAAGCTTTTATTAACATGGGTTTTAAGTTATGGACTACCAATTGAATATGCTAAAGTGAGCCTTGTGAAGATGTACCAAAAGATGGGTTTTTGTTGCAAATTTCGGACCAAAACAGGGGAATCGCCACACGTGCGGGAGTCACTGCCGCATGTGCGGAAAATGTTGAATTTTTGGGTTTTGGTTCTGCCTAAAAGGCACGTGCGGGACCTCAAGGCTGCACGTGTGGGGCCAACTGCCGCACGTGTGGGGCTCACAGCCGCACGTGCGGCTCATGCTGAGAAATGCTGTCTGCTCCGTTTTGCGCGCTGGGCCCTCGGATATGTTTAGAATCTGTATTTTATGCTTATAAATGTATGTTAAATCCAATTGAAGTGTAATGACTCCGGAAATGATTCAAAGGAAATAAACTAATTGATAAGTGATGAATGTGTGCAGGACGCACCCCGGGAGGGACCAGTACGTCACTACAACACTGTGAGTAGTAATACGCTTCATATATAGCTAATGATTGTCATTGGCATTCTATTAACGCATGACTATTATGTAATTGTGTGAATGAAGCCAAACATGAAAAGAAATAAAGGAAAGAATGGAATGCTTCAACATGATTCTAAGTGTTTGTAAGACTAAGACTCGGGGCCTATGGCCATTCCGTATAAGTTGTTATGATATGAAACAAAGTGCTACACGGAACTAAGTGCTACGAAGTAAGTCACCTCTAGAATCCGTGTGAGGCACCTCTTGAGTTCATACGAGTATGTCCAAGGGCGTAATGCCAATCTACTCAAGGGCTTCGTGCCGCTATGTTTAAGGGCTTCGTGCCACTATGTTTAAGGGCTTCGCGCCACAATATTCAAGGGCTTTATGCCACTCTATTCAAGGGCTTACAACCATTATGTTTTAAGATATTATGTTTCAAGACTGGGCCTAAGGCTGATATGAAATTAGTACAGAATCAGACTAAGTGTGCGCTTTCATACGCATTGATATATATTATGTTTCAAGTTAAGCTTTCATACGCATTGATATATATTATGTTTCAAGTTAAGCATTGTTTTATTTAAGTATTACTATTCACTAAGCCTGGCTTACTCCGTGTTATGTCTGTTTCTGTAGGTACTCAACTAGGTGGTCAGTCCTAGCCCTGACACCCGTTTTCTTTTGTCAACCTTCGTGTGTCCATGCACTTTAAGAGGATACTTATTTTGGGAAGTTGGTTAAGATGATTGGCCTACTTTTTGGTTGTCCATCTAAGGTTGAATGTATATAACTTCAATGGTTTTGCATACGCCCGATTTTAGGGCTGGGACTGTATATATATGTATATATGTATATGTATAACTTCAGTTAAGGGATATTTTTGGACTTTATCTACTTGTTCTGATGTATGTGATCCTGGCATGGTATTAGTAGCTCAATGGAGATGTTTGTCTTATTCTTGTTTTTATAGTTAGTGCTTCCGATAAGGCCCCATATGTTATATATACCAGGTTTAATGTCCATTTCTAAATAGGTCATGCCCAAACTTTTAGGGGCAAGTTCAGGGTGTGACATCTCGAAGCCACCTGAATCCAGGAGAATGGCTGTTGTTCGCTGATGATGTAGGAGTCCATCCAACCGGGTCTGAATTGCCCCCAATGTTGTGGATAGAAATTCGATTGTCCTTCAACAATAAATTTTCTTCTTCCAGCTACTGGAATTTGGCTTTCTTGCCAGTCTTCATTGGTTGGTGAAACGACCCATCTTTTGAATCTTCGAGCACATCTGACCTTTTTGCCCCTAGTTCAAGGGCTACTTCTGATCTAGCTTTCAAGCTTTCTTTGATAACATCTGATCTTCCTGATTTGACTTTCTTGTCCCTAGTTTGAGGGCTACTTCAAATCTGGCCTGGCGGGCCTCCTTTGATATCATACGACCTTATTGTCCCTTGTTCATGGGCTGCTTCAAATATGGCCATACAAGCCTCACATTGTGGTTGACTGTTGAACATTCTGAATCCAAGTTCAAGGTTTGAAAGCAAAAGGGGTCGAGTCTTGAGGCCGAGAGCGATCCCATACTGCACAATCTCAAGAGCGATTCCACACAGGTCTTCACAGGACCACGCAAAATATTTTTTGAAATCTTTTAAGAAAACAACTAGTCGCTCGCGCTGAAGACAATGTAGAACCAATCTGGATCAAGCCAGGATCCTTCTCAGTACTCACATTAACAAACATGATCTCATTCATTAAGGGCTTAGCATGCCTCTCTTCCTCTCAGTTTGATCAAATTTTGCAAATCCCAAGGAATTCCTCCCTCTTTGTTTTCAACATAGTGTTCAAAAAGTTTTGAAAAAAACTTAGGTCAACGCAATGATTTCAAGGCACAGAAAAGTAGGTGAAAAGCACTGCCGTTTCATTCAGATCTTCTAGCGCAATTGGCCCAATGGCAGAAACAGACGCAAAAGAAAGAGCGTAAAAGACAAACACCAAACAAGATAGTGATGTCCGAGGTAACACCCCCGAAATCATCCGACTCTAACACAACAGGACTGACTCGATACAACAAGACAGACTCGACTGACTCAGTACAAAAAGACTAACTCAATACAACACAAGAAGACTCACCCAACACCCAAGTCAGAAAGTACAATAAACAACATTTGCACATTGCTCAAAACGGTGCGTGCCATTCATCACATTTGGAGTAAATTGAGCGCCATCCGCAGGTGGTTCGTCCCCCGATGACATAATCATATTATCCCCCAAATTCATCGATCCAGTGTCGATAGACTTTGTTGGACCTGGTTCGACGATGACCTCGTTGTCTATCAGATCTTGAATTTCATGGCGAAGGCGAAAACACATGTTAGTGTCATGGCCGGATCATGCGAGGGAGGGAGGTTATTCAAGAGAGGCTGAGTCTCAAGGGGTTTGAGATGGCCTTGTCCAACGAGGATTTGGAAAGCTTTGGACAACGTCATATAGAGGGGATGGAAGACCCTCTGACCCCGGGGTTGATTCTTCAAGGTTTGTGGAGTTTTATTGGATGCACCAGCAAAGGGATTGATAGGCACTGACTGGGTTTCCTGATCTCTTCCGAGTGTAGGATTGGAGTTGAAAGGGACGTTTCTAGCACGGCGACCCTTCTTCCAGCTTGCCCCTTGATTCAAAATGCTCTCATCCTGAGCGACAAAAGTGTCATCCACAGTTTTTGCAACCAAGCACTTGCTCTATGTTCAGTCCTTCGGCTTTTAAAGCCTTAACAGCCCACAGAAGGTGGTCATGGGGACCAATGCCTGCCCCTACCTTGTTCTTACCACTTGCTTCTACTTTGCCAAGGGATTGGCCTTCTTCAAATACGGCCCGTCCCAAGGTTGGGGAGCCTTTTGAAATGAAATCCCTGGTATGTGATGTGGTTGATGATGGGGCCAAAACCCCAAAGGTTAAATCTGCCACTGTTCTCTGAAGATCTTCAATCATGCTCACTAGCTCAGAAGTAGTGGATTCACGGGTTTGAGATGATTGGGGCTCAAGTGCATCCATCATGCACAATTTCGTGCTTTCTGGAATGAACACCTCAAGCTTCGGTAGATGGGCCGGGGTGTATATACTAGGATTGCAGGTGGGTGGCAGTGTATGGCCGAGGTTGAGATGTGGATGAGGTACTTGGTCCTTGGGGTTTTGAGGTGGAGCTATTGTCCGGTTGTCGATGAGATTCTGGATCTCATGATGAAGGCGGTGGCAACCATTGGTGCCATGGCCGCACTGCTGATGATACACGCAGTATTTCGTGGAGTTATGCCCGGGAGGGAGTGGGTTAGGCAAAAGTTAAGGATCAAGGGGTTTGAGATACCCTCTCTCCATCAGGACTTTTAGTGCGTTGGTTAGGCTCATATAGAGGGGGGTGAAAGTTCTGCCTTGGGCTCGGGCTGGGTTGGCTGTTTGTAGGCTGGTCTTGGCAAAAGGGTCGGCTGTGGCGACTATATTGATTTTAGTGGGTTTGGGAACAGTGCTACCGCCAGCGTTGGTACTCCCGGAAAACACCCTCCTTACCGGTTCATTTGTTCTGGTAATAATCCCTCTATTGAATGCACTCTCAATCTGAACCCCCAGTTCATGCAAACTTTTGAAAGTGGATAGTGGAACGACTGTCAACTTTTGCAGCATATTAGGTTCAAGATTCTGCACCACTATCTACACTTGGCCCCTCTCAGAAGGCCGATCTGTCATCTGTGCTGCCTTTGCTCTCCACCTTGCAACAAATTCTACAAAAGACTCTGTAGGATTCTAACGGGTTGCTTCAAGCTCTTGGGTGGTCATTTCAAGTTGGGTATTGCATGAATACTGATCGACAAAGGCCTCAGCCAACTTTTCCCAATTTTGCTTCACTGTATCCTCCAACTCGGTGTACCAAGTGGCTGCTGCACCCGATAGGGATTCTTCTATACAGAGAGAGTTTCTACAGCTTAGTCAGACCTGTCGGTTTCATGACATCCACGAAAAGCCGGACATGTACCATAGGATCCCCAGACCCGTCGAAACAGTCAATATGTGGCATTTTGAATTTGTCTGGGAGTTGTATGGCAACTTCGGTGTACCCATCCTCAATGTCAACTTGCTTTTCAAGTTTAGCAATTTTCACCGAGCTCAATTCGAGATCATTAGTACCAAAGGGATAAAGCCCCTCATTAGGCTGCATCAGGGGTTCGAAAACTCGGGTTTGAGCCAATCCTTCTCGGGGATCCGGACCATGCAAATCTTTAGCTGGCGGAAGTGGGTCAAAATTCGGCTGGGGTCCCGAGACTGGATGTGTGGTAGGTGCCCTAGATAGGCGTTGCACTTCGGCATTGGTCTCATCCTGCATGGCGAGTCCCTGGTTTAATGCCGCTATTATGTCCACAACTTCTTCCGATCTCCATGCCATCACGGTCTGCCGAGTTTGAACAAAGGTGATGCGACTGGTGACTGTTGGATCAGTTGAACCAATGAGCCCTGACTGGCCTTTCTTTGCCTTGCCTGCAGCAAAAGAAACACTGGCTGCCCTTGAACTGAATCTTTGACCTGACAAAGTCTATCAACACAAGTCCAATGTACCCGGGGGATATCGGAGCCTTCTGAAGCTATGGTTCCAGGACTACCTTGCAAAAGAGAAAACAGACAGCATCTCAGCCTGGTTTCACGAGAACAGATACGAGCATAGTTGAATGACTGTGCTCTCTACTGAATTCTGCCTCAAATTCTGTCTGTAAACTAATACCCTCAGGCCGATACTCAGACTTGCAACTGATACATACATCCTGTAGAGATACATGCTAACAACACATATCAAGCAAGTAAGAGCCAAAACACCCCTATGGGGGTAGGGTTTTCCCTGTCCTATTTTGTCAGGAACTAGGGTTTCACTACGCACGCAACGGTTTCAAACAACCTACATTCGGCTGAGCAATCTGTCCTAGTTTGAAACAGTCTCTATAGCTTCCAATATGTAACTAGGTCGATTGGTCACAAAGGGTGCCTCGGCAAAAAACCAAGGTTTGTGTTCCCATTGTGGCAGAGCCCGTAATCGGCCAGCCTTATGGCACGCTTTTCCAAGCAAGCCTCTGGCAAACCGTTCAGGAATAGCAGATTGCAAACACTGTGACTTAAGCGCACCTATGCAAATGTAATGCAAAGAAACACATAAGTGTAGATAAAACAACAAATCATGAGTTTGAGTCAAGTTCTCTAAATCCCCAGCAGAGTCGCCAGAAACTGTAGACCGCCCGAAACTCGCTCCGCGCGCCCCCTTTTCGGAGAGGGCGCGGATTTGGTTCTAGCTACTATAGTTCGGACTCCTGTCACGGTTTTGAATCTAATCTCACAAAGTGCAATGTGAGACTGATAAATCACCAAAGAGTCCAAATCCGACAATTGGTTTTGGAAAATCATTTTTAATCAAAAAGCGCCAAACATGGACTGCTTTGCCAGATTTCAGAGTCGCCACCTAAATATTTTATTTTGGGAAATTTAGGAAACCCTGACTCGTGCCAAAGGCCACGTGTCCGTCATCACCAAAGTTGCCTCGGCTCGAGAACTTGGGTACGAGAGGGGAAGGTCCTGAAATGAGCACCTCCGCTCGCTCAATCAAAGATCGGCCTCTACTAACATGATATATTGTTTTTATAAACATTATGTGTTCTTATTCCGGTTATTAGCTAGCTTACTATGTGATGCGCATAACACATAAGTATAGACTCAATCACTCAATTTGGAACAAAACATCTCATGTTTGTTTGTCGAAAATGGTTTGAAGTTGCTACCCTCAAGTAGGCTAAAATGCGGATTTGCCACCCTCAAGTGGGCTTAAAACATGATTTGCCACAAACAAGTGGGCTTAAAACGCACATTTTGATGAATTGTTTCAATTCAGGCAATCAAGCCTCCACCCACAGGCATTCATGCAGTTTAGCAAATAAACAAATAGCCTCATGGCAAGCATGCTATCATGGCAATCACTTACACACATGCAAGGATGCTAAAGCGTAAACACTTACAGTGTACTCCGAGCCAAAACAGAAACCAATTAGAAATCAATGCATGATCCTAATGATATAAGAGGGAGAGTTTTTGCTCTTCAAAATTCTGAACCCCTCTCAAGGGGGAGACACCTCCCCTTATATAGAAATGCAAGCCAAAGCTTGCTCAAATCCCTTCCTACACTACACGTGTAGGGAGGATGCATTATGTGCCTAACAACTGGCACAGCTGGCACTAAAAATATCTGCAAAAGCAGAAAAAAGGCCGTAGACCACTTAAAGTGGTCGACCGACCACCCCACCTAGTCGACCGACCATCTCAGGTGGTCAACAGGGGAGAAAACTGGCTGGCAATGGAGAAAAAGGGTCTACAAAGAGAGGAGAAGGTGGTGGCAGGCTGCAGACCACTTAGGTTGGTCGACCGACCACCCACCCTAGCTGACCAACCACCAAAAGTGGTCTACAGGGGAGAAAACTGGCTGGCAGGGGAGAAAAGTGGTCTACACCCCTACTTCTCCCTCCAGGCAAAAGGGGGCACCAAGGTTTGGCTTAAAACAAGCACAAAACCAAGAGAGTTCAGAGACTCAGGGGCAAGGCGCGCAACCGAAAACCTCGGGGACTCCAAACGAGCGCAAACATGCGCAATCATCAAGTGCTCAATCGATGACGTCCAAGTCTTTAGGATAGTAAAAAATGGGGTGTCTACACCCTTGATATTAATGATCCTGACCCGACCTCATTAAAAATTGCTAACCTTGAGAAGCAATTCAAAAAGGCACAGGGCCTTAAATCCATTCCTGACATTGACGATGGGTACATCGAGGCTGCCGTACGACTCCTAGACAGATTCAAAATGCCACATATTGACTATTTCGACGGGTTTGGAGATCCTATGGTGTACATTCTGCTTTTCTTGGACGTCCTGAAACCGATGGGTCTGACTAAGCCGCAGAAACTCTCTCTGTACAGAAGAATCCTGTCGGTATAGCAGCCACTTGGTACGCTAAATTGGAGGATACAGTGAAGCAAAATTGGGAAGAGTTGGCTGAGGCCTTTGTTACTCTTACAATACCCAACTTGAAATAACCACTCAAGACCTTGAAGCAACCCATTAGAATCCTTCAGAGTCTTTTGTAGAATTTATTGCAAGGTGGATAGCAAAGGTAGCACAGATGACAGATCGGCCTTCTGAGAGGGACCAAGTGCAAATAATGGTGCAGAACCTCGAGCATGATATATTGAAAAAGTTAATAGTCGCTCCACTATTTACTTTCAAAAGTTTGCATGAATTGGGGATTCAGATCAAGAATGCGTTCAACAGAGGGATTATTCCCAGAACAAGTGAACCAACGAGGAGGATGATTTCTGGGAGTACCCATGCTGGTAATAGCACTATTCCCAAACCCATTGAAATCAATACAGTCACCACATCCAACCCTTTTCCAAACCAAGCCTATAAACAGCCAGCCCAGCCCGAGCTCAGGGCAGAACTTTCACCTCCTCTATATGAGCCTAACCAGCGCACTAAAAGTCTTGATGGAAAGAGGGTATCTCAAATCCCTCGATCCTCAGCCTCTGCCTGACCCACTCCCTATCAAACAAAACCCCACCAAATACTGCGTATATCATCAACAGTGCAGTCATGGCACCGATCGTTGCTACCGCCTTCGTCATGAGGTCCAGAATGTCATCGACAACCGGATGATAGCTCCACCTCCAGACCCCAATGACCAAATATCTCCTGCCTACCTCGACCTCATCCATACACTACCATCTACCTACAGCCCCAGCATATATATCACCCCAGCCCATCTACCCAAGCCTGAGGTGTTTATTCCAAAAAGCATGGACTTATGCATGATGGATGCACTTGAACCCCAATCATCTCAAACCCATGAACCCACTACTTCTAAGCTGATGAGAATGATTGAAGAGCTTCAGAGAACTGTGGCAGATCTAGCCTTCGGGATATTGGCTCCGTTATCAACCACATCACATGCCAGAAATTTCACGCCAAAAAGCTCCCCAATCTTGGGACAGGCTGCATTGGAAAAAGGCTAATCCTTTGGCAACGTGGAGGCAAGTGGTAAGAACAAGGTTGGGGCAGACATTGGTCCCTATGAACATTTTAGTGGGCTATTGAAGCTTTGAAAGCCAAAGGACTGAACAAACAACAAGTGCTCATAGTTGTTACAAAGACTGTGGATGACACTTTTGCCACTCAAGTTAGGGGCAGTTTAAATCAAGGGACAAGCCAGGAAAAGGGATGTCATACCAGAAACATTCCTTTCAGCTCCAATTCTACTCTCGGAAGAGATCATCAAACCCAATTAGCACCTGCCAATCCCTTTGCTGGTACATTCAACCCGACCGCGCAAACCTCTTTAGGACAATTTAGCTTAATGATAAAATTTGCGCAAGTGTGTGGAATTCCACAGACGCGGCAAACTTCTTCCATCCATGTCTTTGAGTCGATATGCCCCTGTCCTTGCGATTGAGTCAATTTGATAGGAGTCGTCCCAATTAGGACTCAATTTTCCGTCAGCAGGATTCCTAGCAGCGGGAAGCACCTTCTTCAGGACCAATTCTACTGGTGTATATCGACGTAGCTGAACACGTTGATTATACAATTTAGCGAGCTGTTGCTGGTACCGTGCCGTGGAAGCAAGGGCACGGTCTCGGTGTTCTTCAATCAGAGTCAAGTCCAAGGCCAGTATCATGTCATTTCGGTCCATTTCAAAAACCCTCGATTTCAAGGTTGGAAGGCCGATCTCCAGGGGGATGATTGCCTAGGTTCCGAAGCACAAAGCAAACGGCGTTTCCCCAATGGACCGCCTTGGAGTAGTACGATGAGCCCACAGCACGCTGGGTAACTCTTCGACCCATTTGCCTTTAGCTTTCTCCAATCTTTTCTTGATGCCGTCCAAAATAACTTTATTGGTGGCCTCCGCTTGACCGTTGCTTTGGGGGTAAGCCGGAGAGAAAAAGTAGGGTCGGATACCATATTCTTGGCATAATTCTCGATACACACCACAATCAAACTAGGTACCGTTGTCTGAAACAAGTGCTCGTGGTATGTTGAATCTCGTTATGATGTTTTTCCATACAAAACGCTTAACGTTGGAATCTCGAATACGTGTTAGTGACTCCGCTTTGACCCATTTTGTGAAATAGTCCATCGCGACAATTAAGAATTGCTTGTTCCTAGGTGCCCGTGGTAATGGTCCGATGATATCAAGCCTCCATTAAGCGAACGACCAAGGACTAGTGATAGAGTTTAACTCCTCGACAGATAGATGAGTTAAGGGGGAAAACTTCTAGCATTGTTCACATTTCTTGACATAACACTCGTCATCAGTTCGCATGGTCGGCCAATAGTACCCCTGCATTACGACTCGATGGGCGAGAGATCGTCCGCCCGAATGGGCACCACAACTACCTTCATGTATTTCGGACAAGAGTTCTTCGACTTTATCCGGGTGAACACATTCTAAGTACGGCCCAGAGAGAGATTTTTTGTAAAGCTTCCCCTGCGGATCCAAGTAGTATTTGAGGGCTTTGTTTCGTAGTTTGTGTGCCTCTTTCTTATCCATCGGGAGCTGCTCCAAGGATAGAAATGCCACGATAGGGTCCATCCAACTCGGAGTTGGTTCAATAACGTTGATGTGAACAGATTTTGAAGAGGCAATGCTTGGCTTAGGGACAAAACCTACCTCGATTGTCCGCTTAACTTCTAAGTTGATGGCAGAGGCTAGGAAAGCCAGGGCGTCCGCATGCATATTCTGATCTTGGGTTATTTGATTTAGTTCGTGGTGGTCGAATTTTGTGAGCGAAGAATTCGCCGTTTTCATATAAGCTACCATGCGGTCATTTTTGGCTGCATATTCCCCTTTTAACTGGTTGATTACTAGCTTTGAGTCACAGAAAACTAGTAGACGGCACGCATCGAGGTGAAGTGCATTCCGTAGGCCGATTAACAATGCTTCATATTCGGCCTCATTATTTGTTGCATCGAAGCCCAGTTTGACAGCCTATTCTATTATCGCTACTTCGGGGGTCATGATTACCACACCAACGCCATTGCCACGTTGGTTGGATGACCCATCACAATACATCTTCCAAACGTCTCCAACATACATTCTCCAATTGGGCTTAGGTTGCACTTGATCAGATTCAAAGTCGGCGAGAGAAGTTGTGAATTCGGCCACGAAGTCGGCAAGTACTTGCCCCTTGATGGAAGTTCCAGGTAGAAACTGGATATCATACTGGCCGAGTTTGAGAGCCCATTTCGAAACGCGCCCTGATGCTTCCGCGCTGCAGAGCGCGGATTGAAGGGGATATTTCGTTGGTACCCTAATGGTATGCCCCTGAAAGTAGTGCATCAGTTTTCTTACAGCCATGACGAGAGCAAGGATAAGCTTTTCTAATGGAAGGTAACATGTTTCGGCATTGGCCATAGCTTTGCTCACATATTAAACTAGTTGCTGCTCCCCAAGTTCTTCCCTTAATAGCACGGCGCTGACCACCCGGTCGGATACTGCCAGATACAAAATGAGTGGATCGCCCGCCGCAGGTGTTTCCAGGAGCGGTACCGATCGGAGATAAGACTTCAGGCCATCCAAGGCGGCCTGGCACTCGGAGGTCCAATTGAATGCTCTGCCTTGCCGAAGTGTGTGAAAGAATTGTCGGCAGCGATCTGTGGAACGATTGATAAACCTGTTGAGTGCAGCGGCCATTCCCATAAGCTTCTGGACCTCCTTGACTGACCGAGGAGATCCAAGCTCTAGAATTTTCGTGATTTTCCTCGGGTTGGCTTCGATTTTGCTGTGGTTAACGATGTAGCCAAGGAATTTTCCGAATTCGATGCCGAATGCACACTTCGAGGTGTTCAATTTCATCTTGTACTTTCGAAGGATGCCGAATGTCTCTGACAAATTGGCTAAATAGGCGTGCTTCTCCTTAGATTTTACCACCATGTCATCGATGTATACTTCCATGGTACGGCCGAGTTGTTCCTTGAACATGGTAGTCACTAGTCTTTGATAAGTTGCCTCCTCATTCTTCAGC
>JAPPVO010000960.1:0-22694 GCA_030407325.1 Camellia japonica | reverse complement strand
CTCCATATATCACTTGCCATTGTACCCCTCTTTGGTCCCCATTTTTGCATGTTTTATTAGCCTATTGTGTCTCTATTTTTGGACTTTGGTCCGAACTGAAAATGGCCCTATTTTGACCCCCTATTTATGTCTCATTAAGGGTCTATGGCTGTTTGAGACACCCTTTGTATACTTCATGTTATAGCCGTTTTGATGGCCTCATTTTGCATGATATTTTGAGCCTATTTGTATACTGTTTTGGGGCTGGTGTTAAACTGTAAAAAGCCTTATTTTGGATCCCTCTTCAATATTGTTGAAGGGCCCTCACTTGTTTGAGACCTCCATGCACCACTTGCTTCTTTGCCCCTTTGTTGGCCTATTTCTTGCATAGCATTTTGAGCATACTTGTATCTGCTTTTGGAGTTTGTCACAAACTGTAATACATCATATTTTTGGCCCCTCTTCAATATTGTAGAAGGCCCCTCCTCTGTTTGGGGCCAGAATTTGTGACTTGCTTCATTACCTCCCTTGCGGAGCCATTTTTGTATGCTAATTTAGTCCCACTTGTGCTCACTGTTTGGCCATGCTTTAAACTGTAAAAATGCTTGTCTCGGGGCTTCCTTGCTTCTGTATTTTCATTTCATATTCAAATTATGTATGCATTGTATAGTTATAGGCCATTTCATGCGCCAAAACCCGTGTTTCGGGATCGTTTCATGCATCGGGTTTCGTTTTACCGGGTTTCGGGGCTGTTTTGCATCTCATTTTACCTCTGGTTTTTGCATGATAATATGCCATTTTTTGTGTCTTGCCATGTCTTGTTAGAGTGGCATTCCGTGCCGTAGGTTTGGTTCTCGATTTGCGTGCACGCATGCACGCATCTCGAGTTGTCTCATTTTCATCATTATGGCCTTCTATGTGAGTGTGGCTGAGTTCCACTCATGTTAGTGTAAGTCCATTATGCATTGCGTATGCCATTTCATTTCATAGCATTGTGTATGCTAGGTTGTATATTAGAGCATTGTGTATGCCATGTTGCATTGTGCACCGTGTATGCCATTTCATAACATTGTGCATGTTAGGTTGTATCTTAGTTGCATTCATGCATGTCATGCATATTGCATTGTGTTCGGGATAGGAGTTAGCCCGAGCACGGGAAACGAGGTATGTTCCGTACTCCGAGTGACGGAACGTGTCTCAATTCCCTAGTCACCGACACTCCGGATCATCCATGATGGAGTTAGGTTTTGTTGTGTTTTCATGTGCATTCATTCCATATTGAATTGTGCAAATCGACTCCTCGGCCATCATGCATCGAGATGCGTGATTGGTGGCACGAGGATCGAGGCATGCATACATTTGTGAAAATACATTGCTATGCCTTTCCTGCTCTCTCTTAAAGCAAAATCAAGAATCAGCAGTCTTCCGAGGCTTGGCGCGCATTCCAAGAACAATTGCAAACAGAGGCTAATTGGGGCATCGCAGTGGATTTCTGTGCAAAGGCAACCCGGACATGCATCATTCATCATCTGAAAAGGAGTCAAGGCAGTCCCTGGCTTGTACGCCAGTTTATTGTTTTTCTTAGTTAATTTGGTAATTAATTAGGAATTTGTACATATTTTTGGACTGTATTATTTATTTGGACTGTACTATTCGGGACTGTATATTATTCTTTGGACCCTCTGTGCGAGGGCATAATTGTAATAAGTGTGCGTGAGTGTGATGTATGTCTTCCAACCCCACGTCTTTCTTCCCTTTTATTTACCTGCTTATGATGGTTAGATTAGGGCATGTTTCAATTAGCATACAGTATGATAGCATGTTTGCATTCATTCATCTGTCTTGCATGCACCGGGCTCGGCGCATCATACTAACTGCATTTGTATTTCAATTCTAAGTTGAATACATGTTAGCTGTTGCATCTCATATGCCATGTTTAGAATAGCCGAGCCTGCTATAGTTGCATTATTGCATGTGTTGCATTAGGCATTTCTGTATAATTAGGATCATGCATGATTTCTAATCAGTTTCTGTGCTTGGAGTACTCGGTAAGTCTTTATGCTTTAGCATCCTTGCATGTGTGTGAGTGACTGCCATGATAGCATGCTTACCATGAGGCTATTGCTTATATGATATATCTGCCTGAATGCCTGTGGGTGAAGGTTGGGTTGTTTGGATTGGAACAAATCATCGACTGTGAGTTTTAAGCCCACTAGATAGTGGCAAAACCATGTTTTCTAAGCCCACCTGAGGGTGGCAAAATCTGCATTTTAAGCCTACCTGCGGGTAGCAAACCATCTTTCAAAAACAAACATGAAATGTTTTGTTCCAATTCAGACGACCCGGTCTATACTTGTATGCTGTGCGCATCACATAGTAAATCTAGGCTAATAACCGGAATAAGAGCACACAAAGTTTTCAAAACTAGATATCGTGGTTAGTAGAGGCCGATCTTTGATCGGGCGAGCGGGGGTGCTCACGAAGTGACCTTCCCCAATCGTACCCAAGTTCCCGAGCCGAGGCAACTTTGGTGATGACGGACACATGGCCTTAGGCAACGAGTCAGGGTTTCCTAAATTTTCCAAAATAAAATATTTAGGTGGCGACTCTGTATCTGGCAAAGCAGTCCATGTTTGGCACTTCTTTCAAAAAATCTGTTTTCAAAAACGATTTGCCGGATTTGGACTCTTTGGTTCAGATTAAGAACCGTGACATTAAATCGAGTCCGAGCTGTAGCGAGGTCCCCCGCGGGCCTGTCTACAGTTTCTGGCGACTCTGCTGGGGACTTAGAGAACTTGACTCGAACTCGTGATATCTTGTTTTGACTACACTTGTGTGTTTCTTTGCATTGCATTTGCATTGGTGCGCCTAGGACACCGTGTTTGCCATCTGCTATTCCTGAACGGTTTGCCGGAGGCTTGTCTTGTCAAGGCATGACCATAAGGCTGACCGGTTGTGGGCTCTGCCAGTATGGGAACACAAACCCCGTTTTACCGGGGTACCCTTTTGGCCATTCGACCTAGTGCATATTCGAAATCCATAGTGACCATTCCAAACTAGGACAGGTTGCTTACCGATATAGGTTGTTTGAAACCGCTGTGTGCGTAGTGAAACCCTAGCTCCTGACAAAATAGGACAGGGAAACCCTACCCCATAGGGGTGTTTTGGCTCTCACTTATCTGTTATGTGCTTTTAGAGTGCGTCTCTACAGGAATGCATGTATCAGTTTGCAAGTTTGGGCATCAGGCCTGCGGGCACCAGTATCGTATTTTAGGAATCAGTTATCTGCGGGTATCAGATTCAGTTTTGAGGCAGAATTTGGGGCAGAATTCAGTAGAGGGCACAGTCATCCTGCTAGGCCCGTATCTGTTTTGGTAAACATCAGGCTGAGATGCTGTCCATTTTCTCTTTTGCTAGGTAGTCTTGGAACCATAGCTTCAAAAGGCTCCAATATCCCCCGGGTACACCGAACTTGTGTTGATAGACTTTGTCAGGTCAGAGATTCAGTTCAAGGGCAATCAGCGTTCCTTGACCAGAGGCAGGGTGGAAAGGTCGGTCAGGCACAGACCACCAGTACAGCAGCTATCAGCTCAGTGGTCTTTGAACAGCCAGGTTGAGGTTTCGAGTCTACTGCAGAGATAGATATACTGATGGTTCAATCAGATCAGGACAGTATGTCAGGCTTAGAAGAGATGGTGCGCCAGCTCCAAGATAGTATAAAAGCCATGCAGCAAGATGCTGTCCGTCAAGCGGAATTCACCAAGCAATAGGCTGTGGTCATAACCCAACAGGCAGAGACAATTGCCAGGTTAGAGCAGCAAACTGGAGTATCTACTTTACACTAGGCTCCTCCCCTACCAAGAGTTCCCACACTCGGGGAGGCAACCCACGTCCAGGATGATACGGACATTCCAGGCGGGCCAGCTCCGCCCCCGGTTCTACCCCAGCTGTCTAAAACACCCACCAACCTGCCAGACTCCCATTTTGAGTTCAAGACGGACCCCACAGCATTGAAAGTGAGCAAGCTTGAAAAGTCTCAGGGGGCCCATTCTATTCCTGATATAGAGGATGGTTATACTGACTCAGTGGTGACATTACCGGATCGGTTCAAGATGCCACATATCGATCGATTCGATGGCTCTGAAGACCCAATGGTGCACCTCAAACTGTTTTCTGATATCCTGAGGCCAATGGGTTTGACCACAGCCCAGAAATTGTCACTATTCGGCAGAACCCTGTCCGGGATAGCCGCAATCTGGTATGCAAAATTAGAGAACTCTGTGAAACAGAACTGGGAAGAGCTGGCTGAGGCCTTTATCCCTCAATACTCCTATAACACACAGATCGAGGTCACAACTCGTGATCTCGAAGTCACCCGCTAAGAACCAAAGGAGGGTTTCTCAGAGTTTGTGACGAGATGGAGAGCAAAAGCCTCAATGATGACCACTAGGCCCACTGACAAAGATCAGATTCGGATGATTGTGCGCAATCTCCAGCCCAAGCTTATGCAGAAAATGATTGTTCTTCCCTTCCCTACCTTTTCAAATCTGCATGAGATGGGGGTTCAAATCGAGGATGCCATCAGACAAGGGATCTTTGCAGAAGATAATGAGCCTTTGAAGAGGAATGTCGCTCGCAATTCCAATGCTACTACTGATGGTAGCACAACTGCGAAATGCTCAGAAGTAGATACTATCACCACTTCCCTCAATGGCCAAAAACCGACCACCTCAACTCGGCCCCAAGCCCGAAAATTCCATCCTCTTCACATGAGTCTCTCTCAAGCTTTGAAAAAGCTCCGAGAAGAAGGGCATCTAGAACTTCTAGAACCCCAACCCCTTCCAAACCCTCTTCCACCAAGATATGACTCAGCTAAATACTGTGCCTACCATCAACAACACGGTCATGATACGAACCGTTGCATCTGCCTCCGTCATAAGATTCAGGATCTTATTGACGAAGAGACCCTAGCTCCACTCAAAGGACCTCAGGTTAGTACTGACTCGTCACCTCCCCACCTCAACCTCATCCATACACTACCATCCACCTTCGACCCCAGCATATACATCACCCCAGCCCATCTACCCAAGCCTGAGGTGTTCATTCCAGAAAGCATGGACTTATGCATGATGGATGCACCTGGACCCCAATCATCTCAAACCCGTGAGCCCACCACTTCTGAGCTAAAGAGAATGATCGAAGATCTTCAAAGAACTGTGACAGATCTAGCCCCTGGGACATTGGCTCCATCATCGACCACATCACATGCTAAGAGTTTCACGACAAAAGGCTCCCCAGTCTTGGAACAGGCTGCATTTGAGGAATGCCAATCCCTTGGCAAAGTGGAGGCGAGTGGAAAGAACAAGATAGGGGCGGACATGGATCCCCATGAACATCTTCTGTTGGCTGTTGAGGCTTTGAAAGCCGAGGGACTGAACAAAGAGCGAGTGCTCACAGTTGTTGCAAAAACTGTGGACGACATTTTCGCCGCTCAAGTTGGGGGCAGTTTGAATCAAGGGGCAAGTCGGGAGAAGGGCCATCATACCAGAGACGATCCTGCTAGCTCTAATCCTCCACTCAGAAGAGATCAGCAAACCAGGCCAGCACCTGCCAATCCCTTTGCTGGTGCACCTAGCAAAAATTCACAAACCTTGAAGTACCAACCCCGAGGTCGGAGGGTCTTCCATGCCCTCCACATGCCTTTGTCCAAAGCTTTCCAAATCCTTGTTGGACAAGGCCATCTCAAACCCCTTGAGCCTCGGCCTCTCCCGAACCCTCTTTCGGCTACGCATGATGCTACCCAGTACTGCGCATACCATCGGCAAACTGGCCATACTACCGACAACTGCTTCCGTCTTCGCCATGAAGTACAGGATCTGTTTGACAATGGGGTTGTCCTCCCGCCAAGCTCTGCAAAGTCTATCGGCACTGGATTGGTGAACTTGGGGGATAATGTGATGTGATCGAGGGATGAACCACCTGCGGATGGCGCTCAGATTACTCCAGCTGTGGTGGATGGCATGCACTGTTTTGAGCAATGTACAAGTGCTGTTAATTTTGCATTCTGACTTGGGTATTGGGTCAGTCATGTTGTTTTGTTTTGAGCATGCCCTTTTGTTTTGAGTCAGTCTCTTTTGTTTTGGGTCTGTCTTGTTGTATTGAGTCAGTCCTATTGTATAGGAGTCGGGTGATTCCGAGGGGGATGTTACCTCGGGCATCACCATTTTGTTTTGTGTTTGTCTTTTCATTTTGTTTTGAGTCTGTTTCTGCCTTGGAGCCAGTAACGCCAACAGATTTGAATGAACAACAGTGTTTTTTTTTCATGCTTTTGTGTTTGCTTCTGCCGTGTGCCAGTTGTACTAGAAATTCCAAATGAGATGACAGTATTTGACTAGAAGCTGTGTCTTTTCTGTGCCTTGAATCGACCTAAGTTTTCCAAAAGCTTTTTGAACACTACGGTGAAAACGAAGAGGAAGGAATTCCTCAGGTTTTGCAAAATTTTGATCAATTGAGAGAAAGAGAGGCGTGCTAAGCCCTTAATGAATGAAATCATGCTTGTTAGTGTGAGTACTGGGAAGGATCCTGGCTTGATCCAGATTGGTTCTACACTGTCTTCAGCGCGAGCGATTTGTCGCTTTCTTAAAAACTTTCAAAAAATGTTTTGCGCGGTCCTGCAAAGACCTGTGTAGAATCGCCCTTGAGATTTTACAGCTTAGGATCGCTCTCAGCCTCGAGACTTGACCTCTCACTTTCAAACCTTGAACTAGGATTCAGAATGTTCAACGGTCAACTACAATGTGAGGCCTGTGTGGCCAGATTTGAAGCAGCCCTCGAACAAGAGGCACCAAAGTCAGATCAAGGAGATTAGACCTCATCAGAAGAAGGTTGCGAAGCCAAATCAGAAGCACCCTCGAACTAGGGGCAAAAATATCCGATGTGCTCGAAGAGCCGAAGATGGATCCTTCTGCGAATCAATACAGCAGTCATTTTCCTGGATTCAGATGACTTCAGGATCTCAAAACCATTTGGCATGGACCTGTTACACTTTCACCTTTTGAGAGGCTCGCTGGGCCAAAAACCCGGAAGGGCGACCCAGGCAAAAGTTAGAGCAAGAAAAGATATATACGAAAAGCAAAAAAAAAGAAAAAGAAGAAAAGAGAAAAAAGAAGAAAAGCAAAAAAGAAAAAAAAAAGAAGAAAAAAAAAAGAGAAAAAGAAAGAAGAAAAGAATTGAAAAGAAAAGAAAAACAGAAGCTCGCAAGGTCGAAAACCCGCAACGGGCGCCTTGGCAAAAGTTAGAGCCTAAAAGGGAGAGGTTAATACCCGAGTGTACCTTACCCCGAACTACGTAAGGCTTGATTCCCATCTTTGGGATACGTAGGCAACTTCATCCTGAAGTCCAGCCGTAAAACACTTCAATTTGATTGTGCCCATGTAATGGTTTTGATCATCTTCGCCTTCTCTGTATCCGAGAATTTGGTCGTGTTCGTCACTTCAAGGATTGACTACAATGCGCTACGGTGCCATTCAAACAAGGGGCAACTTACCGTTGCCATTCAATGGGCCGCGGTGCCATTCAAACAAGGGGCAACTTTCCGTTGCCATTCAATGCGCCGCGGTGCCGTTCAAACAAGGGGCAACTTTCCGTTGCCATGTAGTTCTCTTCAAGCACGAGGCAGTTTTCCTTTGGATCCGAGGTTGTGCATCTCAGGAGTAGGTTTCACGCTCGTTGAGCAAGTGGCCGTTTGCAAAAATAGTTTTTGAGAATTTTTACTGAGGTTGACTAATTTTCTCGAAAATTGTTCCATCTTTTCAAAAAACTGGACCATTTCTTGGACCCGAAAAAGGAAAATTTTCAGTGCTCATAGCTTGACTTGCATGATTTCAAATCAGAAAACTGAACAAGCATGTTAATCTAACTCTCATTTTGGTCAAAATTGTTTTAATAGAAAGCCAAAAACAAAAATGGTCGAAATGATGAACTAGGGGCACAGTTGAGTCAGGTGTTCTGTCTTTTCCCCATTGTCAACATACTTGCCAGAAAGGGCACCATACTTGCCAAGAAGGGCACTCTACCTGCCGGAAAAGGGCACCACTGAAGCTAGCCACAAAGGGCTGAAAGCTCCCCCATCCTCCGAGCAACGAGGTATCAAGCCAAGTGCGAAGCACGAACTGGAATGGATTAGGATATTCCACTCCCTCATCTAGACGGATCTGATCATGTCCAAACTCCCCAGCAGAGCATCGTCAACTGATGCCAGCTGCAAATTTGCTACACACCCAATTGTAGCGCAACCCCTCTGTGGGAGGAATCCACTAGCTGTGAATGGAAGAATGAGAATCTGGTAGAATACCAGGGGCAAGAGCCCACAACTTCATGCTTATCCATCAACCACCCAGGGGAGGGATTGAAAAATGAGAGATTGAAGAATAGAGAGATGTGCGATGAGAGAAAAAGTGAGAAAAGGGCTTTTTCAGAAAAATAGAGTTTGAGGGCCGAGTGATGTGAGAATCACAAATGAGAAAGGGTGGGAAACACTACCCGATGAAACAGGCTCCCTGTGCACGTCTGAGTGTCGTGTCTTTTTTTTTTTTATCTCGATTCTTGTTTTGAGTCGTTTCGAGTGTTACTCGATATGTTTAGGTTGTGTGCCTTTTATTTCCTTGTTAAGTCGTTTTGCTGTGTTCAGTCGTAGGCTCAATACCTGGTCGAAAACTCATCTCTCGATTTCAAAAATAAAATCGTTTTGTGCTCCGAGTGCCGTGCCGTTCTCCACATTTGTACAAAACAGAATTTGTTCTTTCATAAAATCTCAGCATTCAACCCTGGTCATGTGAGAATAGTAAAACCAGGACCTATCTGAAGCTATGAAAGTTCCAGGCTGCAAAGCAAAAGAAAAGAGGGAAAATGTTGGGCATCTGAGATTGTTTCAACTTCTGCAAGTTCCGTCATTGCATCCTGTATGTTCAAAATGAGCTGTGCGCCCGAAAAACGAGCTATGTGCCTGGAAATATACTATGTGCCCAATGAGCTGTGTGCCCGAAGAATGCACTGTTTCCCCGAGATCTGCTGTGTGCCCAAGATGAGCTGCGTGCCCGAAATGCGCTGTGTGCCCAAAAGAGCTGTGTGCCCAAAAGAGCTGTGTGCCCAGACTGAACAGAATTTTGTGTTGTGAGTTGCGCGCCTAACGAACAGAGTGTTGTGTTGTGAGCTGTGTGCCAAGTGAATGGAATGCTATGTCGTAAGCTGTGTGCCAAGTCTTGCATTGTGCACGCGTTTCATCGCACTTATTGCATTTATTTGCCTTTTGTGTTATCTCTTATTGTTTATCCTTTTATGCTGAGCAGCGTTTAGGATCGTTGTCCCCCGGGACTTAACTTAGGTTGCGTGGAACACGCTCCCGAGTTGTTTGACCTCCTCTCACGATTTCAGCGTGGTTTGAGTGTCCCATTCCTTACGCGATTTCAGCGTGTTTGGAATCTATCTCAGGTTGTGTTGTGTATGCACCTGGGCGGTTGTTTTTGGACCTCCTCTCACGATTTCAGCGTGGTTTGAGTGTCCCGTTCCTTACACGATTTCAGCGTGTTTGGAATCTATCTCAGGTTGTGTTGTGTATGCACCTGGGCGGTTGTTTTTGGACCTCCTCTCACGATTTCAGCGTGGTTTGAGTGTCCCGTTCCTTACGCGTTTTCAGCGTGTTTGGAATCTATCTCAGGTTGTGTTGTGTATGCACCTGGGCGGTTGTTTTTGGACCTCCTCTCACGATTTCAACGTGGTTTGAGTGTTCTGTTCCTCAACGATTTCAGCGTGTTTGGAATTTATCCCAGGTTGCGTTGTAGACGCGCTGGGCGGATTGTTTTGACCTCTTCTTACGATTTCAGCGTGGTTTAAGTGTCCCGTTCCTCACACAATTTCAGCGTGTTTGGATCTTATCTCAGGTTGCGTTGTGCGCGCACTTGAGCGGTTGTTTTCAGACCTCCTCTCACGATTTCAGCGTGGTTTGAGTGTCCCGTTCCTTACGCGATTTCAGCGTGTTTGGAATCTATCCCAGGTTGCGTTGTAGACGCGCTGGGCGGATTGTTTTGACCTCTTCTCATGATTTCAGCGTGGTTTGAGTGTCCCGTTCCTCACACGATTTCAGCGTGTTTGGATCTTATCTCAGGTTGCGTTGTGCGCGCACTTGAGCGGTTGTTTTCAGACCTCCTCTCACGATTTCAGCGTGGTTTGAGTGTCCCGTTCCTTACGCGATTTCAGCGTGTTTGGAATCTATCTCAGGTTGTGTTGTGTATGCACCTGGGCGGTTGTTTTTGGACCTCCTCTCACGATTTCAGCGTGGTTTGAGTGTCTCGTTCCTTACGCGATTTCAGCGTGTTTGGAATCTATCTCAGGTTGCGTTGTGCGCGCACTTGAGCGGTTGTTTTCAGATCTCTTCTCACGATTTCAGCGTGGTTAGAGTGTTCTGTTCCTCACACGATTTTAGCGTGTTTGGAATTTATCCCAGGTTGTGTTGTAGACGCGCTGGGCGGGTTGTTTTTGTTTACCTCTTCTCACGATTTTAGCGTGATTGGAGCCTCCCCTTCCTCACACGATTTCAGCGTGTTTGGAATTTATCTTAGGTTGCGTGGAACGCGCTTCTGATTGATTTTCTTTGTTCTTCCTCCACCCACGAGTCCAGCGTGGTTGGCGTATGTCACTATTTTGCATCTATTGTACTCTCTGTTGCATCACATCTATTATCTATTGCATCACATCTATTACATCCATTACATCATATCTGTTTTATTGTCTGGTCTAGGAGACCTTAAATCCTCTAAAGGTGCAATTCCTTTGGTGTTTGTCGTGCCCGAACGACTTCCAGTGGTCTGGTATAGCCACCTGCCTGTGTTAGCGGTGAGTTCCTAAGAGACCAACTGAGATGGTGGAAACTAGAGTTCGAATGGCTTATGCCTAGAACGCAAAGGTTCGGGATTTCCGAGACTAAAGTCTGGTTTAAATACCCAAGGGTATATCCTCGGCTTGAAATCTGTATGGCAGCCCCATAGATTGAGATAGCATGTGTACGCGCCTCAATTCTGGATACTGAATCAACCTAGTCTGTCACCCTGTTGGAGAATAGGGAAAGCTGCGACCATAGTCAGGGAGAAAAGTAGTACCTGTGGTTCAACCAAGAAGAAGAGGAAGATTCCCACATCAGCATGAGGTAGGATATTGCCGAGGTAAGTTATTGCCAATTACCCCTGTAAGGTACCTTTACCTCTTAGTTATTACATTGCATTTTAGCCACTACATTACAGTGCATTGCATGAATCCTCAATTTTCAAACCGGCTTCGCGTAGCGTGTAAGTCCAATTCTCAAACCGGCTTCGCGTAGCGTATAAGTCCAATCTTCAAACCGGCTTCGCGTAGCGTGTAAGTCCAATTTTCAAACCGGCTTCGCGTAGCGTATAAGTCCAATCATCAAACCGGCTTCGCGTAGCGTGTAAGTCCAATTATCAAAATCTTCCTGCATATCATTTTGCATCCTGTCCCTGACCTACGCTGGTTTGATTCCTTGCAAAGGGATACGTAGGCAGCCTGCGGGCACAACCATTTATTTATCTATATTTTGTTTGTTTGTCCAAGTCTTCGGCCTTGTCAAAAATGGGTTGTCTCTGGGCTTTGACATTCACTTCCGTCACTTCTTGACTTCCGAGTTCTGTCAAAGAGGGGCAACTGTAGACACCCCATTTTTGACCGTCCATAAGACTTCGACGCGACTGATGGTTTACATGGTGGAGAAAGTTGTGCAGGGGAAAGGTGTAATTTCTTCGGCAAAGAGAGAGGAACAAATCCCAACTTCACGCCCCATTTTGGACCAAAGCAATTTTGAATGGTTTTTAGACCTTAAAACCCTCTCTTTCAAAACATTTTTGAAATAAAGTTTCTGCGATGTTCCGAGGCTCGCCTTTTGTCAAACGTCGCGTTTTTCGGTAAACCGAGCAAGGACAAAGTCGAAATGAACGAAAGAGAGATGAAATCTTTGAAAAATCTTTCAAAACACCTTACTTGGGGGCTTGAAGTTGAAGAAAAGAGGAGAAGAGGGAAGAAATCCAGTCGGGGGAGAAAATGGGCATGAACCGTTAAGAGAGAGTCGAGCAGCCCTCGCCGAATCGGGCCTATTCATTTGGATACTTGGAATCAAACTATTAGGCCACCACCGTTGGAAATCTTACTCCCGGGGCTTCATTTTGCACTCAAGAATCTCCTAAATTCAATTCCGGACGAGAGAGATATGGTTGATTGAAGTAGGGCATCACTCCGGTTGGACCGAAATCTGCGCGGCTTCACCAAAAAGAGCATAACTTTTTCCACAGGAGGAATTTTAATGCAAGGTTTATGCCATTGGAAAGCTAACTTCCGGGGCTTCAATTTGGACACTTGAATGGCCACCATTGGACTTCCCAATCACCCACCGGCCACTTTTCTTCCCGGCAGCCTTTTTTTTTGTCCTGAAAGTAGCTGGCCGGCCAGAAAATCTGGCTGGCCAGCCACCTATTTGGTGAAATGAGTTTTTTGCCCTTTTAAACTAGCCAGCCATGCCCCCCTCCCCAAGTGTGTCCTAGAAGTGAATTTTGTTTTCCACTACACCCATGTCCGAGGGTTTGGCCATTTTGGGGGGAAACTTAGTTTGTTTCCCCCCCCCTTTTTTCCCCCTCTTTTCCACCCCTTTTGCTTATATATACAGCCCCTCCCCTTCAGATTTTAGGGTTACAAAATTTGTTTTGAGAAGCCTTGCATCAATGCTCTCTCTCTCTCTCTACTCTAAGCCTCAAAACACAAAGTCCTACACCCTTTTCTTCATCACCACCTAGCACTACACTACCACTTCCATTTCCAGCAGCTTGGAGCTCTTTCCAGCAGCTAAGAGGCAGCATTTCTCAAGCCAAAAGGCAGCCAAGAGTTGGTCTTCAAGGGTGAGCACCATTTTCCCCTTTTTGAGCTTATTTTTGTATCATTTTTTTAGCCATTTTTCTTGCTGTTTTGGGCTCCGACCCTAACTGGAACTAGGATTATTTTGAGCCATTTGTGATGTTTGTTTCAGGGTCTTACCCTTTTTGGGACCTCCATCTTGCACTTGCTTCATTACCCTTCTTTATGCCATAATTTTGCATGGTATTTTTGGCTTATGTGTAATCTGTTTTGGAGCATGATGTAAACTGTAACTGAGCTTATTTTGAGCCCTTCTTCAACATTAAAGAAGGGCTCACCACTGTTTGGGACCTCCATGTATCACTTGCCATTGTACCCCTCTTTGGTCCCCATTTTTGCATGTTTTATTAGCCTATTGTGTCTCTATTTTTGGACTTTGGTCCGAACTGAAAATGGCCCTATTTTGACCCCCTATTCATGTATCATTAAGGGTCTATAGCTTTTTGAGACACCCTTTGTATACTTCATGTTATAGCCCTTTTGATGGCCTCATTTTGCATGATATTTTGAGCCTATTTGTATACTGTTTTGGGGCTGGTGCTAAATGTAAAAAGCCTTATTTTGGGTCCCTCTTCAACATTGTTGAAGGGCCCTCACTTGTTTGAGACCTCCATGCACCACTTGCTTCTTTGCCCCTTTGTTGGCCTATTTCTTGCATAGCATTTTGAGCATACTTGTATCTGCTTTTGGAGTTTATCACAAACTGCAATACATCATATTTTTGGCCCCTATTCAATATTGTAGAAGGCCCCTCCTCTGTTTGGGGCCAGCATTTGTGACTTGCTTCATTACCTCCCTTGCGGAGCCATTTTTGTATGCTAATTTAGTCCCACTTGTGCTCACTGTTTGGCCATGCTTTAAACTGTAAAAATTCTTGTCTCGGGGCTGCCTTTCTTCTGTCTTTTCATTTCATATTCAAATTATGTATGCATTGTATAGTTATAGGCCATTTCATGCGCCAAAACTCGTGTTTCGGGACTCGTTTCATGCATCGGGTTTCGTTTTACCGGGTTTCGGGGCTGTTTTGCATCTCATTTTACCTCTGATTTTTGCATGATAATATGCCATTTTTTGTGTTTTGCCATGTCTTGTTAGAGTGGCATTCCGTGCCGTAGGTTCGGTTCTCGGTTTGCGTGCACGCATGCACGCATCTCGAGTTGTCTCATTTTCATCATTATGGCCTCCTATGTGAGTGTGGCTAAGGTCCACTCATGTTAGTGTAAGTCCATTATGCATTGCGTATGCCATTTCATTTCATAGCATTGTGTACGCTAGGTTGTATATTAGAGCATTGTGTATGCCATGTTGCATCGTGCACCGTGTATGCCATTTCATAACATTGTGCATGTTAGGTTGTATCTTAGTTGCATTCATGCATGTCATGCATATTGCATTGTGTTCGGGATAAGAGTTAGCCCGAGCACGGGAAACGAGGTACGTTCCGTACTCTGAGTGACGGAACGTGTCTCAATTCCCTAGTCACCGACACTCTGGATCATCCATGATGGAGTTAGGTTTTGTTGTGTTTTCATGTGCATTCATTCCATATTGAATTGTGCAAATCGACTCCTCGGCCATCATGCATCGAGATGCGTGATTGGTGGCACGAGGATCGAGGCATGCATACATTTGTGAAAATACATTGCTATGCCTCTTTCCTGCTCTCTCTTAAAGCAAAATCAAGAATCAGCAGTCTTCCGAGGCTTGGCGCGCATTCCAAGAACAATTGCAAACAGAGGCTAATTGGGGCATCGCAGTGGATTTCTGTGCAAAGGCAACCCGGACATGCATCATTCATCATCTGAAAAGGAGTCAAGGCAGTCCCTGGCTTGTACGCCAGTTTATTGTTTTTCTTAGTTAATTTGGTAATTAATTAGGAATTTGTACATATTTTTGGACTGTATTATTTATTTGGACTGTACTATTCGGGACTGTATATTATTCTTTCGGACCCTCTGTGCGAGGGCATAATTGTAATAAGTGTGCGTGAGTGTGATGTATGTCTTCCAACCCCACGTCTTTCTTCCCTTTTATTTACCTGCTTATGATGGTTAGATTAGGGCATGTTTCAATTAGCATACAGTATGATAGCATGTTTGCATTCATTCATCTATCATGCATGCACCGGGCTCGGCGCATCATACTAACTACATTTGTATTTCAATTCTAAGTTGAATACATGTTAGTTGTTGCATCTCATATGCCATGTTTAGAATAGCCGAGCCTGCTATAGTTGCATTATTGCATGTGTTGCATTAGGCATTTCTGTATAATTAGGATCATGCATGATTTCTAATCAGTTTCTATTTTGGCTTGGAGTACTCGGTAAGTCTTTATGCTTTAGCATCCTTGCATGTGTGTGAGTGACTGCCATGATAGCATGCTTACCATGAGGCTATTTGCTTATATGATATATCTGCCTGAATGCCTGTGGGTAAAGGTTGGGTTGTTTGGATTGGAACAAATCATCGACTGTGAGTTTTAAGCCCACTAGATAGTGGCAAAACCATGTTTTCTAAGCCCACCTGAGGGTGGCAAAATCTGCATTTTAAGCCTACCTGCGGGTAGCAAACCATCTTTCAAAAACAAACATGAAATGTTTTGTTCCAATTCAGACGACCCGGTCTATACTTGTATGCTGTGCGCATTACATAGTAAATCTAGGCTAATAACCGGAATAAGAGCACACAAAGTTTTCAAAACTAGATATCGTGGTTAGTAGAGGCCGATCTTTGATCGGGTGAGCGGGGGTGCTCACGAAGTGACCTTCCCCAATCGTACCCAAGTTCCCGAGCCGAGGCAACTTTGGTGATGACGGACACATGGCCTTAGGCAACGAGTCAGGGTTTCCTAAATTTCCCAAAATAAAATATTTAGGTGGCGACTCTGTATCTGGCAAAGCAGTCCATGTTTGGCACTTCTTTCAAAAAATCTGTTTTCAAAAACGATTTGTCGGATTTGGACTCTTTGGTTCAGATTAAGAACCGTGACATTAAATCGAGTCCGAGCTGTAGCGAGGTCCCCCGCGGGCCTGTCTACACAGTCTCAGAAAAACGGCAAACCAAACTCGGAATATCCAGTATTCCGTCACAAATCAGAGATCGAGCATCAGGTACGGAGAACCCACACATTTGTCCTAAGGCTTGGGCATGGCCAAAACGGAGTTGGGGTAGGATCTCTTCACTGCGCTCAGACTCCATTAAGACTTGAAAATCTTCAAAGGTGGGACATACCTCTTGCCCACCAAAGCTAAAAACATGTGTCACCGGATTCCAAAACCTCGCCGCGGCATGGAGAAATGGAAAATGTAATGGGGTGCGACCCAGAGTGAATAGTGCGTTTATGCCGAAGGCCCGAAAATTCAACTTTTCCGAGCCATCCAAGCTGTTAATCCAAGTTGTAAGATTTTGGGCAAGAAGCACTTCCATTTGGAGCAAATCAGTGTTAAAATGAAGAAAACCACGAAGCTGAGATCCTTTTGTAGAAGATAAGGTTGAGTGGAGGACAGATGTCAGCATTCTGCTGGTGCTGACAATTTATGGCCGACCGGCCAATAATAGTGCCGACCGGCCATCAGTTTTGGCCGGTGGATCAATTTCCAGGCCGATGGCCATTCCTCACGGCCGATGGCCTTTCTGTTGGGCCGGTGGTCTTCCTCCCTTGTTCCCTAAGCTTTTCATGCTAAGGATTGGGGAATCCCACCACCCTCAATACTCTCCAGTGATCGATTTTTGCCGAGCCACGTCTATTTGCTTATCGAGTTGTTGTACATTTGCTTATCGAGTTGTATTTCACTCTCTTTAAGTCGTTGATTTGTTTATCAAGTTGTACTCGCATTTGGTTAGCTTGTCGAGTCTTTGTTTTGCTTATCGAGTTGTAATTGGTTCACTACCTGATTATTACGATGCGATGCTTTATTTTCAAAACACAGTTTCAATTTCATTCACACTGTTATGTGATGACAGGCGATGCGATGCATAGAGCACACAAATGCAACACCTTTTGAACAAAATAGCCGTTTCATTTCCGTCACGTGTTTTGCAAAAAATATATGCGGTTTTGAAAAGAATAAAACCTGCCTGAGGCAGCGCAATGTGCTTAAACAACTAGTAAAAAGGAAAGTAAAACAAAAGAAGAGTAGGACAGCAGAGTATCGGGATTGCTACTGATAACCCCCATCCTTTCCCTCGAGGTCGATGCACCGCCTGCGCCCTTGTTCAGGGTCAACTATATGATTTGGCAACTTTATTATTCAAGATATCGCAAGAAAGCGCGTTTTTGAAACATTAGTAGGCTTTCGAGTTGACCTCAGGCCGAATTTTTTTTTTTTTAGCAATGCTCTGTACGAGCGAGGAACATCCCTTCCCGTATCCTTTTGCCTCTTGTGAGCTCCACAACACGCTTCGATTATACTGTGTTGCAATGCTTTACTTGCATGCTTCAAGTTCTTTTTATACACATTGTTTGCGTAGACCGCATGTCTTACCCGCGTAGACCGCATATTTTGCTTGCGTAGACCGCATATTTTATCATTACTTGCGTAGACCACATGCTTTACTTCCGTAGACTGCATATTTTATCATTACTTGCGTAGACCGCATGCTTTACTTGCGTAGACCGCATGTCTTACCTGCGTAGACCGCATGTCTTGCCTGCGTAGACCGCATGTCTTACTTGCGTAGACCGCATGTTTTGCTTGCGTAGACCGCATGTTTATAATTAATTCCATTACTTGCGTAGACCGCATGCTTTGCTTGCGTGGACCGCATTCTTATGTTCAAATTCATTACTTGCGTGGACCGCATGTTTTGCTTGCGTAGACCGCATGTTTGTAATCAGTTTCATTGCTTGCGTGGACCGCATTCTTATGGTCAATTTCATTGCTTGCGTAGGCCGCATGCTCGTGTTCAATTTCGTTGACTCTGTAGACCGCATGCTCCACTTACATGTCTGTGTCATCACAGCATTGTTATGCTTCCCACTTGCTTTGCGTTGTCACGCATTTTCAAGTACATTAATATGCATGTTGCTAATCACATTGTACCTGTTAAGTTTGTTTTCTTTGCAGGCACGATATTGTATGTACGGTTCATTTGCGACTGGTGGAACCAGACAAACCAGACAGGTATTGTATCCTCCGCGTGAGACGTCTCGAGAATCACATAATTCTCTTACATCCTTTCTGCATTGTAGTGTAGTTTGGTGTTTGCTGGCTTAAAACTATCGCATGTGTGCTTCGTTACAGCTTTTCTTTGCATGATCATAAGTTATGCTTGGCTTCGTGCATTGTCTTGCATTTTTCCCCTGCCTTCAGGCGCATACCTTGTTTGTCTTGCATGTTTGTCTAAGTCTTCGGCCTTGTCAAAAATGGGTCGTCTCTGGGCTTTGACATTCACTCCCGTCATTGTTATGACTTTCGAGTTCTATCAAAGAGGGGCAACTGTAGACACCCCATTTTTGACCGTCCTCAAGACTTGGACGTCACCGCTTGAGCACTCGGTGATTATCCATGATTGTGTTCGTCTCGAGTTCCCGGAGGTCTCGGCTGCGCGCCTTGCCTCAAGACCTCCTGGCTCGACTGCTTCGTGTATGGTTTTGGCACCAAGCACCTGTGTTTTTTCCTTGAAGGGCAGGGAATGGCTTGTTGGCCATCCCCACACCCCACGGCCCTCCCCTACCATCACCGGCTGCATATGTGTGCCACCGGCCATGATTTCTTAAAAACAATGGCCGATCGGCACTATATTTGGCCGACCGGCACTTTATTGTGCCGATGACCTATTTGGTTGGCCGATGACCCTTCTGCACCCCTTGGGGCATGGTGCATGCCAGCTGTGCCAGCTGGAATGCACCAACACCACTCCCCATGCGCGGGGATGACTCTTGTGAGCCTTTGAACCCCCTAACCTTCTAGAAGGTTGACCCCTTTTGGTCAAGCTTCTTGGGGAAGCTTGGCCAGCTGTCATAGCTTCTCCAAGAAGCCAAGACCCCTTTGCACCCCTTGACCCTTTCTCTTTAGCTTAGCCATTAAGTTTCTTGGCTTTGTTTTGCCTATATAAGCATCTTGCCTTTCCCTTTGCAAAGGGTTAGCCATTCTTGAACAAAAAACCAGAGCTTTTGTATCTATATATCTGTCATATATTCCCTCTCTCTATATTTTCCCTCTCTCTCCTCTTGTGTGTGTGTTTCTAGGCCTAAAAGTGCATTTTGACCTCACTTTTGCACTAATACACACACCATTACACCTTGCTCCGAGATTGAGAGGCTTGGAGGGTTGATTCTTGAGCTTTTAGACTGATTTTGATCAATAGAAGGTGGCTGGATCATCTGTTCTTCAAGGGTTCTTCAAGGGTAATCACTTTGCTTTAGTTTCCCCAAATTTGCACTAGATTTCTACCTATCTTGCATGCTGATTTAGGCTTTGTGTATAACATAAAAAAAGCTTATATTTTCATACTTTAGAACTTTCATTAAGGGTGTTTTGTGGTTTGAGTTCAAACTCACCCTCTTAGGCCTTATTTGGCCTTTTTGGTGCTTCCTTTGTGAGACTTTGTTTGCTTGAGTGTTTGGTTCCTTTTACCACTAAAATCCAGTGGATTTTTAGTGGTAAAGGAGAGGGTTTGAAGTCTTGTATAGGGGAGGGACACCCCTTTCCCCTTTGTCCCTCTTTACCTTGGTTTTTGGCTTTAAAAGGCAACATGTATGCTTGGTTGTTTTGGGTACCATTTCAGAGTTTTTTTGGGTGTTTTGGGTCATATTATATCTCTGTCCTTGGTTGGATTTGTAACCCTTAGCATGCATATTATACTTGCTTTGCATTCCTCTATTTGGCATAGAAATGCATCTTGTGTTTAGGCCATGATTCTTGTATGTATTAGTCTAGCTTCACGAAGGTATTAGTGTTGTTTTGTCATGTTTTAGGTCTGTTGGCCACTGATTTTGCCATGTTTGGCATGCTTGATGAAGTTGCTTTGCATTATGGCTTGTAAGCCTTGAGTATGTGATCCATGAACATGCATTGGTTAGGCTATTTAGGTGATTTGGAATCATTCAACATGCTATTTCAGTCCCCATGCCATGCTTATATGTCTCCATTTGTCATGCCTTTCATGCTTTGAAATATTGGTCTCTTGTGCTTTGAAATGGACATTGTGCATGCTTGCATGTTTAAGGCATTTGGGCTGCCATATCAGGGGTTTTGGGGGTTGTTTTATATGCTAAACATCTATTTTTGGTTGCTTGGTTCATGCCATGGGTGGTCTTGTTAGTGGTAGTGGAGTATCCTCTTTTGTGCCTTAGGTTTAGGCCCATTAACTTGCATGCTTATTGAGCGTTTTGTCCATGGTTTTAGGCACTTTTGGCCACTGTTTTGGGGTGGATTGAGGTCTGCCCCTTTACGGTTTAAGCCCACTATTGCATGCTTGTCTCATGTTCCTTGCATGATTGCTTCACTAGGTGTTGTAGCATGATGATCCTATTGCTTAGATTGTCCTTGTTTGCATTGCATTTGCATCTTGCATGTTTAGCATTACATACTTGCCATGATAGGTTGCATTGCATTTGGCATGTCTTGCCTCTTAGCCTTAGGTTGCATTGTTGAGCCATGTTTGCATAACATGCATTGCATTACTTGGTTTGGGGTGTCAAACCAAGTGTGAGAGATGAGAGGTGTTTGTATTTTAAGTGACAAAACACATCTCAATTCTCATGTCACCGAGGCCCTTGACTTTGACATGATAGGGTCTTGGTCCCCATTTGTGTGTTGCATACATTTCCATTGAGTTGCAATCTTGGTTCTTAGGCCATCATGCATCAAAATGCATAATTGGTGGCCCAAGGACCAAGGGCCATGCTTCCTTGAGTCCCATACATGATAGGAAACATGGCCATGCTTACATATGCCCAAAATTCCATGCCATACATTGTCTGTCCTTGTTGCTGTCAAAAACTGTCTTCGACAGGAATTTTCTGCCGACCGGCATTATAGAGTGCCGACCGGCCATTGGTGTGTGGCCGATGACCTCATGAGCAGCCGATGGACATTTTACATGGCCGGTGGCCATTTCATCCAGCCGATGGTGTGAAGCAGTGTGCATAGAAGGTACCTTGGGACTTTGGCAGTCTTTGGAGAGGCAGGACAGTGAAAACAGAGGCGGCAGTGGTATGGTGCGGGTTTTCCGGGCAAGACGGATCGAGCATGCATCATTCGCGCATCCCGAGGCAGAGTTGAGGCCCCCTTCTTTTTACATTTGATTTAATTTGATAAATAGAATTTTTGTAATAATTTATTCTGTATTCGGACTGTGCTATTCAGGACTGTATATTCTTTTAGTCCCTCCGTGTGAGGGCGTATTTGTAATAAGTGTGCGTGAGTGTGTGCATGTCTTCCAATCCTACGTCTTTCTCCCTTTTATTTACTTGCTTACGATGGTAGATTAGGGCACATTTAAATTAGCATACCTTATGTAATGCATGCGTGCATCCATGCATTTGTCTTACATGCACCGGGCTCGGTACATCACGCTAACTGCATTGTACTTCAAATTCCAAGATGAGTACTTGTTAATTGCAGCATTTCACATGCCATGTCTAGGATAGCCGAGCCTATTATAGCTGCATTTTGCCTGTGATGCATTAGCCACTTAACATGAACTAGGATCATGCATTGATTACTAACTAGTTTCTATTTTGGCTTGGAGTACTAGGTAAGCTTTTATGCTTTAGCATCTCGCATGCGTGTGAATGTTGCCATAATAGCATGATTACCATGAGGCTAGCTGCTTATGTGATATTACTGCTTGAATGCCTGTGGATGGAGGTTGAGTTACCTAAATTGGAATAATGCATTAAAACTGTGAGTTTTAAGCCCACTCGATAGTGGCAAAACCTTTTTTTCTAAAAGCCCACTTGAGGGTGGCAAAACCTGCATTTTAGCCTACTTGCGAGTAGCAAACCATTTTCAAAACAAACCTGCTATGTTTTGTTCCAATTTAGGCGATTTGGTCTATACTTGTTTGTTGTGCGCATAACATAGTAATTCTAGGCTAATAACCGGAATAAGAACATATAATGTTTTCAAAATTGGATATCACGGTTAGTAGAGGCCGGTCTTCGGACCGGGCGAGAGGGGGTGCTCATAGCTGACCTTCCCCAATCGTACCCAAGTTCCCGAGCCGAGGCAACTTTGGTGATGACGGACACGTGGCCTTTGGCACCGAGTCAGGGTTTCCTAAATTCCCCCATTAAAAATATTTAGGTGGCGACTCTGTATCTGGCAAAGCAGTCCATGTTTGGCACTTCTTTCAAAAAATCTGTTTCTCAAAACGATTCGCCGGATTTGGACTTTTTGGTTCAGATTAAGAACCGTGACACAAAGGGAGTCCGAATTGTAGCGAGGTTCCCCCGCGGGCCTATCTACAGTACTGGATGCATCATTTTTACGCTCGAGCGTGAACTAGAACGCTCGAGCGGAAGTTCATCCTCCATGATCCCTCGCTCGAGCGTGAACTTCCCCGCTCGAGCGGACACCATGCCTGCAAGAACAAAATACTGGGAGCTTGAAATCCCCGCTCGAGCGGACATCAAAATTCTGGGTTTCCCAGATTGTGTTCTTGAGCTCCAAAACACTTTTCCAGCTACAATTCTTGCATGCAATGGCTCAATCTCAAATGTAATTGTCCTACCATGGTATAGGCCCCTAATTACAACTCAATGAGGCTCAATTTACAAATAATTCACATGCATGC